>JAJMJV010000035.1:0-79756 GCA_030563725.1 Pichia awuae
TTTTTATTTTTATTTTTATTTTTATTTTTATTTTTATTTTTATTTTTATTTTTATTTTTATTTTTATTTTTATTTTTATTTTTATTTTTATTTTTATTTTTATTTTTATTTTTGTTTTTTACGTGTTTCAGATAAAAAAAAGCGTTTTGTGTTTTCAGGGGTAAAAAACGGAAAAGGAAGAGGAAAAAGAGTTTGATTGATTTCCTTGGTTTGTTCTTTTTCTTGCACGTGTTCGGGTCTCACAATATGGACAGGATACCCGTCAAGAAGGCCTCAACATTGACGCTCTTTACAGAGTCCAAGAAGATTTCGTTCGATAACATCACAGGCGAACATAATTATAAAAAATATACATTTTTCAGCATTTTAAGTTATTTGTTTCTAATTATAGGAATCATATTGCAAGTTGCATTTTTGGCATCAGATGTATTCACCCTGATTCAGATTTACGCATTAAAAAACTGGGACAGCGTCCACACAATCACATATATCCCAATACTGGCTTACAAGATTGTATTCACGACATGCATTGGAATTTCGTTTCTTTATGTGATCTTTGTATGGGTATTCGGTATAATAATCCACCGCAGAAACAAGGTCGTTACTTCATATATGCACACAGGTGCAAGACAGATCGATTCCTTAAGAAGTTATGAACGGTTTTGCATCTATGAAGAAATCCAAAGTAAAAACTTGAATGACTGGTTATGCTTGTCCATTTATAGTGCATATCATTATGAAATCATTTTGTGGCTTTTCGCCGATTCTCCCAGACAAATGTTAAATGCAGCAACTATCGCATATTCCATCTCAAACCATTTTACTAGTGGTGATGTTTCAGGTATTATTTCTAGTATTGCTCAAAACGATGAAAAGGAAGCAGTTTTACTTTCATTTATGTTTTTCTCGTTTGTTGTTTGGCTTTGTTTCACTTTAAAAAATGTTATTATTATCATATCATCAATTTGCATTATACCTTCTACAAAGAAGAAGTCCCATAAGAAATTCAACATATATTGTGCAGATGTAGTAGCCCAGAGTGTATGTGATCTATATGATTCTAAGGCACAAATTCAAGAAGAAGAACTATCAAAGAGAAGAAAGGTACCTTCTTTCATGAAGACTGCAGATATTAACACGTTTAATATTGACTTAGAAGCTGAAAAGGACATGGAATTTGAACCACCATTGCAAACAATGATTGAATCGGATTCTACTATTGATAAATCAAGTCCGTATGATATTGAATTACATGAAATCCCACAATCTCATTCTAGAATTAACTTGAACGGAACCTCAGAATCCATCGCTAATAATGACATATATGAATCTCATATTTATGATCCATTTGCACATTCTACATCAAATCTAGTCAATAATATCAATGATACCAGCGATAATTATTTGAGCCATTCAAATACTACACACGATTTTGATTTCTATGAAGAGCATCCAGTTCAGAATAACATAAGAGATAGTTATATATACATGCCATCTAAAGTTTATGATGAACATCAGTACAATTATCAAACACCTTTACCTACAGCACTAGTTGAGGAAAATTTTGAAAATGATGAAGTTTCACTCCAAAAAGAAGATTTTTATGTTCAAGAAGACGAACGACAACCTTCGATTGATAACATTGATTCATTAGAAGATAATAATCATGCTATTCCAAATCTGGAAGAAAATCTCAATAACTTAGATGACGATTTAGAATCCATGTCTCCATTTGATAGTGATTCATTAAATGGACAACAACATCCCGAATCTCCGAAACAAAACGAGTCAAATAGTTCTCCTCATGATTTATATGGATCACGAGGACTCCTGCACCACAAAAGAACAATTTTATAGTCCCTATTTATAAAGCTATTATACCTTTTCTAAACAACATATTGATACCTTTTATCCTTTCCTATACTTGTAACGGGTTAACTTTAAAATGCAATGAAATGAGAGAAAATACAAAAACCTTTAAATCCTGGAGGAGATAGTAGAAGTTTTTCAACCCTACAGCACCTTTCTCATTCTCAATAGCAACAAGTGATAACCGACCAATTGTTTTAAAAAATTTCTTGTTATCACCATATCTGATTTCTAATTCTTGCTTTGATTCTCTAGTCGGTTTAGGCCAACTTCTATCATTTTCAAGGAGTATCTGACTCTCTCTAAAGATTTTCATGATTTCCGACATAACCAGTAATGATACTCGTGCCTCTTTACGTATCAACTCTTCATTTCTATAGTTGGATTGATTGGCATATCGTAATGTTGCAAATGCATCACCTGGGTTATGACGTAAATCGAATTCTAAAAATTCGTGACCTAGTTCAATATCTCGGTATCCACCCGAATAAAATCTAAGATAAAACTCTGTTTCTTTTCCAAAAGATTCAATGTCAAATGAATCATCCATTCTACTATTTCGCTTTATACCATTTCTTTAAGGTATTAAATCCTGGCGTGGTTGTAGGCCCGGTTGCTAATCAAAGATGCTCGAAATTCCAGTTGCGAGAAACTTTCAACAAGTTTTTCTTTTTTCATGTTGAAATTTTCGTATGACTGATAGTAGCTTCTTCCAACATAAGCAAACAACAATGTCAGATCTCACACCAGAACAACAATTTGAACTTATCACTAGAGATTTACAAGAGGTTCTTAATCCACAAATCATCAAACAAATTCTTGAAGAAGAAAAAAGACCACTTAAGGTTTATTGGGGTACAGCACCAACAGGTAAACCACATTGTGGATACTTTGTTCCAATGATCAAATTGGCTCATCTGTTAAAAGCCGGTGTCGAAGTGACTGTTTTAATTGCAGATTTACATGCCTTTTTAGATAACATGAAAGCACCATTAGAAGTTGTTCAATACAGAGCTAAATATTATGAATATGTTGTTAAATCCATTTTAAAATCTATCAATGTCCCAGTTGAAAGATTAAAGTTTGTTTTGGGTTCTTCATATCAACTAACACCTGAATATACTATGGATTTATTCAAATTATCCAATTCTGTTTCACAAAATGATGCCAAGAGAGCGGGTGCTGATGTTGTCAAACAAGTTGCAAACCCACTTTTATCTGGTTTAATCTATCCTTTAATGCAAGTTTTAGATGAGGAATATTTAGGAGTTGATGTCCAATTAGGTGGTGTTGATCAAAGAAAAATCTTTGTTTTGGCTGAAGAAAACATTCAATCTTTAGGTTACAAAAAGAGAGCCCATTTAATGAATCGTATGGTTCCAGGTTTGATGCAAGGAGGAAAGATGTCTGCATCTGATCCAAACTCTAAAATTGATTTGTTAGAACAGCCAAAGATTGTCAAGAAGAAGATCAACCAAGCTTTCTGTGCTCCAGGTAATATTGAAGACAACGGTCTTTTAGCCTTTGTTAAGAACGTCCTCGGTCCTATTCACCAAATAAAATACGGCGATAACACTTTTGAATTTTCTATCGATAGACCAGAACAATATGGTGGTCCAATCACTTTTAAAACCTACCAAGAACTTGAAGATGCGTTCAAGAATGAAGAATTATCCCCTGTCGATTTGAAGGCCGGTGTTGCTGATGCCATTAATGTTTTATTAGTTCCAATCATTGAAGAACATGCAGCAAACAAGGAATTCCAAGAAGCAGAAGCTAAGGGTTACCCTCCTCCTGTTGTTGAAAAGAAAGTCAAAAAGGTTAAAAACAGAGGCTCTAGATATCCTGGTGCAAAGGAAGAAAATCCAACCCCTTCTGCTGCTGCTGTTGCAGAAAAGCTTGATGAAACCAAGATTTAATTCTTTTTAATCACCTAGAAACTATACTTTATATAACTTTTCACCACAAAAATCTTAATAAACTCATGCAATGCATGCTATAATATCTCTATCTAATCACCACAAATGCGTTTGTAGTAAAATTTCAAGACCCTCAACAGTTGCATGAATTTTAAAGAAACGGTGAAAATATCTTGATTGCAGTGAATCAAGCTTCTTTTTTGCGGTTTGTAACAGCGATATATCGCCAGTTGGAGATATATACTGTTTTTAAGACCAATCTTGCTAAAGTGAAGATCAATTGTAGTTTCTTAGCATTACAATGGACGTTCCAAATAAAGAAGCAAGCTCGACAGAGTCAATGTTCATTTCAGATGCAGGCAATACATCAGATAACAAAAATGGGAGGAAAAGTAGGAACATTTTGGCATGTTCAGGATGCAGACAAAGACATATAAAATGTGATGGAAAAGGAGAACCATGCTCGAGATGTATTTCAATGAAACAGGAATGTATCTACTTAGAAGCGGATAGGAAAATTGTTATCAGTGTTAAATATTTGAATAAGTTACAAAACCAAATATCCAAACTTAAAGTTGAGAACGCCAATTTGAGAACCATATCGAAAAGTGTGAACAACAATTCGATGACGAGCATAGAATTAGACAGCGGAAAATGTGCTGACATGACTGGAGACAATACGGTAGGTGCCGAAATATCGGAAACTCATACCGATTCAAATAGCCAAAGAAGAGAGTCTAATAAAAGAAGTTTTGAACAACTGGAGTCAAATGAGTTTAATGAAGAAAAGAAAAATCAAGAAGTGATACCTCCATTTTTAGAAAAATATGGTAGATTAATCCATTCGAGAACAGGTGAAAGATTATATATTGGATCATCATCAATGACATTATTTGGATTAGAAATTAATAGACTTGTTGCACCGATTTTGAATAATGGATCAAAGGATATAGCATCTGAAGATTCTCCAAATTCTACTACAACAAGCACCGAAACAGTTTTAGAAAAGGAAGGTAATGCATATAGGATTATGCTTGGAAAAACGCATTCCAGACCAGAAATAGATGTTAATTTCACATTACCAAGTTATAGTTATGCAATGCTTCTAGTTGATTCTTTTATTTCATACAATGATGGATGTTTTTATTTTTTTAATGAAGGTTTGGTGAAAGAAAATTTAAGAAGAATTTATAATGATGATTCAAATAAAGGTTTTAAATTAGATTATGGTATTGAATCTCTTAATAATTCACCACAAAATGAAAAAACATTAGAAACAATTTGGTATTGTAAATTATTATTAATTTTTGCAGTTGGTGAAATGTATCTAGGTACCGCAAATTATCTCAATGGATACAAACTCACTGAAAAAGTAAAAAGGAAAAAAAGTAAAAAAGAAAATGCTGGTGAGTCAGAATCTTCATCAACATCTAATAGGAAGGGTAAAAGAAATAACGGTACAAAACTTCCAGGATCTGGGTTTTTTAATGAAGCAAGTAACTTATTTACTGGTTTGTTTGCAAGTGGCTCTATTGATAATTGTACACGAGAGGGTGGCATTGAAGTTTTGTTACTTTATGCGTTTTATCTTCAAGTTGCAGATTGTACAGCCGCATCTTATTTTTATTTTGGCATTGCTTTGAGAGCATCATTATTATTGGGTATGCACGTTGATATTGGTAAGGATACTTTAAATAGATTTGAATTAGAACATAGAAGAAGATTATGGTGGACGGTTTACATGTATGAAAGAATGCTTGCGTCTAAAGCAGGTTTACCTTTATCTTTAACAGATGAAGATATATCTACTGGATTGCCAAGTGATTTTGATATGTCTAAAACGGATCCAAGTTGTGAAAATTATATTTTCCCAGAAGCTGAATTTATAAGTAATTGTGTTAAAATTACTAAAATCAATGCCAACATTTTAAGAAGGTTATATAATAGGCAACCAAGTTCCAATATTTTACCTATTGTGCATGAATTAGTTGTTTCATTACTCAAATGGAAACAAATGTTGCCTAATGATATAAACTGTGATTATTCCCAACCAAATTTAGATATTTCGAGATTGGTTGTCAACATGATGACCGAATATTTTCAAGGTATCAATCTTGCTGTTAGACCTCTACTTTTTCATTTTGTGATGAAAAATTTACAATCTTCAAACTCAAAAAAGGATAAATATTTAGACCTATCTCAATATTCACCCGTTATTCTAGCGCTACTTAATGCATCATTTCAAGCATCTATCAATACAATTAGATCTTTGTGGGCATTGGTACCTGAAAATATGGTTGCTATGTTTGGTTATATGGATAGAGAGTATTTATTCAACGCAACTGCAACTCTTGTTTTATTTAATGCCACCTTTGGTGTTTATGAAGCTACAAAAGATCACTTAGATCATTCTTTAACATTATTTACTAAAATGAGGAATTTGGGCAATCATCCAGCAACTTTACGACGTGAACAAATACTTAAATTACTTTCCATTTTAGATTTTAATGGTGTAATGTCTGATTTGATTAATAAACACAATGATAATAAAAATGCTCCTTCTTCATCAGCAAATCTAGATAAATCTTTTGGTCACACCATTTCAGTAGGCTCCAAAAGAGAACATGAAAATGCACAAAAACTTCAAAATCAACATTTTCCGAATTCAGAGTTAAATCAAAGGCAGAATTTTAATATTCCTAGTGCTTTTAATGCACCACAATATGAAGAATATAAACAAACCCAACATGAAGATGCTGAAAAAAATCTACATAATCAACACAGTGAAAATAACCAACACATCCAACACAATGAACACAATCAATATCATCAAGAAAGTCTTGGATATCAACAACAAGATTCGCAAGATCCTACACACATACAAAATCCAAATGAGAAACCACATTTACCATTTATCCCATCAATTGATTTTATGCTTAATAACAACTCTACGACAAACGATGCATCACAGCAGAGTGGACCTATTGCGACACCAAATATCGTACCGTTTTCCCCGAGTTTAGCACTTATGTTTAATCAAATTGATGATATTCCTGAATTTGATCAACCATCTTTAAATTATCAAGATTTAGAACTTTGGAAAGATGTCACGAATCAAGCTGCGTGGTTGCAAAATGATGTCGGTGATGGATTTAGCCAATTACTAGATCAAAGTGATGTGTAGTTGAAATAAACAAATTCTTTTTCAGACCTTTTATAAGTGCTTTTGTAATTTTTTTTAATAAAAACGAAGTTAATTACACTAAACAACCTGTATATGTTATATAATTATAAAGTAATGAAAACAGTTTGATGCAAAATAACATTTCAAATATTCTTTTTTTAAAAAAAAAATATTTGAACTGAAAAAGAAGAAAACAAACACAAAGATAATTAAAAAAAAAAGTCAGTTGCACACAATGAAAGGAAAAATAAAATCAAAATAAAATGTTTTTTTTTGAAGTCTTTAATTTCGAAAATTATAATAACCCCTAATTATAATAATTTTTTCGATCAAAGAAATTAACATTAATCATTTGTAAACTTAGTTTTCAGCTGGAGCAGCTTCTTCAGATTCTGGTTCAGCAGTTTCCTCATTCTTATAGGATTCATAAGCTTCAATTGCTTCGTCTAATTGCTTATTGAAAATTTCGTCATTTTCTAATGCTGCAACAATTAAACCTTGTTCCATGGTTAATAACATACCAGTGATCTTACCGATAGCATCTGGGTTTTCAACCTTTTGGGATTCACCAATCTTTTCATAGATTTTGTTACCTAAGAAGATAGATTGTTGTTCTGCTGGTAATTGAGAAAGAATTTGACCTAATGGTTGTTCTTCCTTCTTTCTTTGTTGTTGCATGTGGTTTACTCTGTTTTGGTAAAATCTTGGTTGTTGCATTCTACCTTGTTGGTAATCATTGAATACAGGTTGGACATAAACTGGAACTGGTTGACCGTTTGCACCAACTCTGAAGTTTGGACCTGGAGCACCTTGTTGCATCATCATTGGATTTGGTGCACCTGGGAATGGACCACCTCTGTTACCCATTGGTGGCATGAAGTTTTGACCATAGAACATTGGAGCAGCGAATTGACCCATGTTACCTTGAACAGCAGCTTGTTGCATTCTCATTTGGTTTCTTGCTTGAATTTGTTGAGAAAGTTGGTTTCTTCTGATATCCTTTCTTTGAGCTAAAGCAACATATAATGGCTTAGATTCAACAATTCTTTGGTGCATTTCAGCGATAGCCTTAGTAGCTTCTTCTGGAGTGGAGAAACAAACAAAACCGAAACCCTTAGATTTACCAGCTTCATCCTTCATGATGATAACAGAAGTAATTTCACCGTATGGAGCAAATTCTTCCTTTAATCTAGCATCATCAATAGAGTCATCTAAGTTTTTAACAAATAAGTTAACACCTTGGTACTTGTTGATTTTTTCTTGCTTAATAGCATCATGTTGTTGCTTTAATTGTTCAACTCTTTCTCTCTTCTTTTGAGCTCTACCAACATATAAAACTTTACCATCATATTCAGTGTTGTTTAAACCTTCAACAGCCTTTGCAGCATCTTCGTGGTTTTCGAAATTGATGAAAGCAAAACCTTTAGAGTTACCAGCTTCATCTGCAGCTAAATGAATAGAAGTGACAGTACCATAAGTGGAGAAAAGTTTTTCCAAATCTTCCTTGGACCATTCAGTTGAAAAGTTCTTAACATAAACGTTTGTGAAATTTTCAACTAATTCTTGCCATTTAGATTCTCTGTCCTTCTTTAAAATGTGTGGACCAACGAAAACTTCTAAGTCATTGATTAACATACCGTTAACATTTTCAATTGCATCTTGAGCGGATTCAGCATCATCATAATGAACGAAAGCGAAACCCTTAGAGTTACCATGTGCATCAGTTGCAATTTTACAAGATAAAATGTTACCGAAAGCAGAGAAAGTTTCGTGTAAAGTCTTGTTATCGATATCTGGGTGTAAGTTCTTGATGAAAATGTTACCAGCACCATTCTTTCTAGAAGATGGATCTCTTTGAGACCACATGATTCTACATGGTCTACCTTTAATGACAGCATAGTTTAAAGCTTCTAATGCCTTTTCACCATCAGCATGGTTTTGGTAGTTAACATAAGCGTAACCTAAAGATTGCTTGGAAACTGCATCTCTACAGACTCTAATTGAAGAAACTGGACCAATAGCAGAGAAGATTTCATATAATTCAGATTCACTGACGTTTAAATCAAGTTCACCAACGTATAAAGATGATGGAACTTCATTCTTTTGGGATTCGGAAGCTGGGGATGCTTCAGTGGTAGTAACTGGGGTTGATTCAGTTACAGATAATTTTTCGACATTGTCGGAAAGTTGATTGATATCAGCAGAAGACATTTTGCAAATAATTAATTGTTTTTTTTTTAAGTATAATTTTATTTGTGTGTTGTTTCAATTCAAAAAATAGGGAAAAGTGTAATTAAAATCTAACCAATGATGGTTTTTTATTGATTTATTTTTCTAAGTTTTTTTAAATTTTTTTTAGTTTTTTAAGATTTTTTAGAAGGTATTTTTCAACTATGTTGGTAGATTGGATGTCCTACTGTATAATGAAAAATTGGCTAGGCGATAAAACGACGAGGAAAACTAATATACGTTCTGGTTTCCTGAATCAGATCAAAAGTCTTAAAAAGAAGTGCCGGGAAGAAGGGCAAAATACCTCTCGCCTCTGCGAATCCAACACGTCCAGTTGAAATATTTCTCGTCTTCCCAAAAAAAAATGAAAATTTTTTCAAAATTTTTTATGCGTCAAAAAGAACTTGCTTTTCGTTGCCAAACGCAGTCGATCGACGGGGGCTCAACCGGGGTTCAACAGTAGTTGAAGATTCACAATGGTTTAACATTAACAATAGTTTAACATATATGTGAGTTTGATATAAATAAAATACAAATTTAGAACATGTTTACTTGTCCGAATGTTTCACCTTCTTGAGGTAAACACGTTTAATTTCATCAGCCTTAACACCTTTCTTTGGCCACGATTTACACGCTTCAATCCATAATTCCTCGTTCAAACCGGCTTTGTCCTTAGACACATCTTCAATACATCGTCCAATATTAATCAACGAAGTCTTTAATTTGGTGGCCCATTCAGCCTTGTCCATGTTTTTGCCCTTGGATTGCCAAGATTTCAGATCACTCAAAACTGGGGCCAATAATGGGTGCACCTGACCTATTCTTTTAGGACCCGTTGGTGGAGAAACTGTAGATGACGCCTGTGCTGAATTACTTCCCGAACTGGAGTTAGCATTCGACGCATTAAACGAATCACCCGCCGATTTGCCATCTTCAGTATCATGAAAATCGTCTTCCTTTTTAATATCTTTGAATTTCTGAGAGTCAATATCTGGAGTTTGTGATTGCGATTTCTTATTTGGTCCACGCTTTCTCGTTTTCTTTACAATTGGAGGTGTAGCAGATACAGATGAGTCTCTGCCGACAGACGATGATGGATTAGTCAAGTCTTTTAAGAAACTCAATAAATAATCCGCCCTTCTAACCAAATGAACTGCACCAGGAATTCTTTTATTAAACTTATCCCTCTCTTCTTTACTTGCTCCAGCAGGTGCACTTTCAAGGAAAAACTTGTTTTGTAAATTCAAAATCGTATCATCTCTAATTTGAATCCAAGATCCATAACCAAATTTATAAATACCAATTAATAAATTTTTATCATCTTCGGTCTTCCAGTCACAAGTCCATCCATGAACAGGTTTTGGATCTGTCTTGAATTTGAACTTCATTAAATCATCTGTTGGCATAAACTTCTTTAAGATATTCATTTCCATTGGTCTCTGTAAAATGGTTTCTGCATTCAAGTTCCTACATCCACCATAATCAAATAAAACTGCTTTCTTTTCTCTTTTCTTTGCATTCAATGCTTGTAACTTTGGAGTTGCATATGGTTTTCCATCTGCATTTGGTGGCATTTGGGAATTTTCTAATTTTTCCTTATTTGCAGCATCTTCAAGGACAGTCAATTCGTGCATTTTCTCTCTTTCAAATTCTTCAACTAACTCTTTAGATTTTTCAAGTAAATCGTTACAAACTTTCTTAACAATTTCAGGATTTTTATTCGGTAAAGTACCATCTGCAATCAATTCTTCAATCCTGGAATCAATTATACCAAACTTTAAAATAGCTCTATAGATACTTCTGACTTGCATTTCAGTTAATTTATTCATATCTAAGTTTCTGCCACGTCTTCTACCATTAGATTCATAATTATCATCATCATCATTATAATCTTGTTTAACAGCAGCTTTACGTTTTCTACTTGACATGTCGATTTGTTCCTGTAAGAAAGCTTCTTCTTTACGTTTCTCTTCTTCTTCTTTTAGTTTTCTTAATTCATCTTCAGGAATAATGTCATCCCAATCAACATCAGCTTTATAATCTGTAACTTCAAATTGTTTTAAAAATTCTTCACTTCCTAAATTAGATTCACCCAAATCCGGGGTTGTAATATGATCTTCTGCGTGGCTAAGAACAGCTTCTAAATCAAAATTCTCTAATTTCTCTTGATTATCCTTATTTTGAAACATGGCACTTGCACCAAATTTAAGAATTTCACTTAATTCACCACTTGATGGATCGTTCTTTTTATCAGTAACTTTCTTGTCAGTAATACCTAAAGAAATAATTGCATATTCTAAAATCATTTTCCTTCTAGCTCTTTCTAAAACTTGTTCCTCAATTGTATCCTTAGAAACAAATCTATAAATCATAACATGATTTTTTTGACCAATTCTATGTGCTCTAGCCATTGCTTGTAGATCTGCCTGAGGGTTCCAATCAGAATCAAAAATAATAACAGTATCGGCAGTCATTAAATTAATACCTAAACCACCAGCTCTAGTTGATAATAAAAATACAAAATCTTTAGAATCTTTTGCATTGAAATGATCAATCGATATTCTTCTTTTATGGGAATTAATTGTACCATCTAATCTTTGAAAATTTAAACCTTTCAATTGTAAATAATCACCTATAATATCTAACATTCTAACCATCTGAGAGAAAATTAAAACTCTATGACCATCTCTTCTTAATTTATTTAGTAATTGATCTAATAAAACCATTTTACCTGATGACATAATAATACCCCTTAAAATATTTTCCCTAGTTGAACCGAAATTGGATAAAACTTTATCTTCAACACCATCAAATAAATATGGATGATTTGATGCTTTCTTTAATTCAGCAACAATATTTAAAAGTGAAAACTGAGAACCTTTGATACCTTGATTTAATGCGCCATAATTTTTTGTTAAAATGTTTTTATAATAATCAGTTTGAATATCAGATAGCTCAACTCTTAAAATTCTTTCAGTTTTACCAGGTAATGAGGTTTCCACATCTTTTTTCAATCTTCTTAAAATATATGGCTTAATCTTTTCCTGTAAATCTTTAATATAACTTTCAGCTTCAGCATTTGGTGTATCAAAATCAATTTCTTGATCAATACTAAATCTACCGGGCATCAAGAAATTACAAAGTGCAGCTAATTCTTTTAAATTATTTTGTAATGGTGTACCTGTAATTAATAATCTATTAGCAATTTTAAATTCAAATAATGATTCATATAATGAACTTTCAGCATTTTTTAATCTATGAGCTTCATCGACAGCTAAATATTGCCATTTGAAGCTTCCTAATTCTGTTCTGTCCTTTAAAATATATTCATAAGTTGTAAGCAAAATATTGAATTTTGGTTTCTTTTTATTACCACCATTATAAAATTCATAATCTCTTATAGTTTTTCTAGCCTTTGTATTACCCATATAGTAAATAACGTTAACATCCGGTGCCCATTTTTCAAAAGTTTCTTGCCAAGCAGGGACAGTCGATAAAGGAACTACAACCAGATGTGGACCATTTTGTTTTCTCGCAAAAATCAACCAAGATAAAAAGGAAACAGTTTGAACAGTTTTACCCAAACCCATTTCATCAGCCAAGATTCCATTTTCATCTCTTGACCATAAGAAAGCCATCCAATTTAAACCTGTTAATTGGAAATCTCTCAATTCACCATTTTTAATAAAGCCAGGTTGAGAAGTTAATTTCTCAAATCTTGGTCTATTAGATCCATAAGATGCAGAAGTTGTAGGTAAAATTTTTGAATTTTGCCTATTCTGAAAATTTTGAACTTGTTTTAAAGCACCTGAAGCAACATCAGATGCCAATTCCCAAGTTGCTTCATCATAATTCAATCTTTTCCATTTGACAAAATACTTGAGAGCTGATTCACCATTATCTAACGTAACTCTTTCACTATCGATAATTCTATCAACTTTTTTATATTCTTCAAAATTTTCTCGTCTAGTTTCTGCTTCAATATCTAATTGTTCAATATCTTCTCTTGTTACTGTCGGATCTCTTCTATATTCACGATCGAGAATAACGAATTGATTGATATAATTATCTAATTTTTTAAAACCTTTCAAACCCATTTCTTTTAGAGAAGAATAAGTTTCCCAAGAATTATGTATATGAGAAATATCAACCCATTTAACTAAATATTCAAAATCAATTTTTGGATCACCATGTTCGTATATTTCTTTTATCTGTAATTTTTTCTCTCTCTTTTTCCTTTCAAGTAGTTCCTTTTGTTCATCATTCTCATTTTTTATTTCAGTTATTTTTTCTGCATTTTCCGATTTTTCGTCCTCTTCATCCGAAGAAGATTCCGGATCATCACCAATAACTCTATGATCGACAATGATATCAATTGTATTTGTCTTTTCAGGTTCTTCATAAGCATCATAATCATAAGTCAATCCATCTGCATCATCATTATAATTTTCTTCATCTTCATCATAATCTCCTTGATCATCGGACTCTAATAAATCATTATCGTTCGTATCAACATTATAATTGACTGATCTATTATTATTACGAGATGAAAATCTAACAGCTTGAGAGGCAAATTCTTCTGCAAAACTCTTGGCTTCATTTTTGGATTTTTTCTTTGTTCTTTTACTGTTTTTAAATTTCCTTTTAGATGCTGGTTTACCATATGCAAGAAAATCATCATCGTCGTCGTCGTCTTCTTCTTCTTCTTCTTCATCCTCCTGATGATCATAATTATAATGTTCCATGTCATCATCTTCTTCTTCAACAGAGGATCTCTTCTTTTGCCTTTTCTTTTTTGGCTTAATATCTTCATCTTCATCATCTTCATCATCTTCATCAAATGAAAATTCATACGATTTCGAAGTTTCTGTTCTTGAACGGCCTGAACGACGCAAACCATAAAGTTCCGGATTACTTTCAATCACTTCACTCAGGGGGGCAGTTGACATTGTTCAAGTTAACAAATAATTGATCTTCTGTATCTAATTAATCCTTCTTTGAAGGAAGTAACGGTATGTGTTTTAATGTTGGAAAAAAAAAACAGTCAACACGAAAAATGGAAACCAAACAGCGAGGATTTTTTTCTATAGCGTGTTTTCAACTGAGATCTGGCTCTCTATGATGAATGTATGATGGGTCGACGGATCGTGGACTAGCTAGTGGAACAAATGGATAGAAAACCTTAAATATGCACTAAATCCGGTCAGATATGTGCAGGTGTTGTCCTGGGCGTTTGTTGTGTTGGGGGTTCACGACAAATAAAAATCGTAGATGTTCTGAAACGAACAAAAAAACTAGTAAACAGGGGCGGTTTCCAGTAATTGAAGCTGTTGTGATGGTAATGTGTTACACGTAGCTGCTGTAGTAGTAGATTGGAGTACTGTGGACACAGGAGTGGGCAACGAACAAAAAAAAATAACAGCAATAACAGCAATAACAGCAAAACAGCAGATGGTGGAGCAAAGGAAAATACAGTACCAGCAAAACGGCAAAGGCCATAAAAGAGAAAGTGGAAGAAAAAACAAGAATTGAGCCAAACAGCAAACAGAGAAGTTAGAAAAGAGACAATAGTAGTGGGCAGAGGCCATCAGGTTGATGGAGCCGGGTATGTAGAGTGCAGGATGATGATATACACATTTACAGGAAGCTACAACGGCAAGAACACCTAGAGAAAGCCAAAACCGCCATTCGATTACGATATTCAACACTGCAACACACGATAAGGCAATACAAGGCAGAGACCGCAGACCGGTACAAGGTGTCGGAAGTTCAAAATTGGCTATTTTTCAAGACAAAGATACCAGGACAAGAGTGGAAATCTAGAAGCTCAATAGTTGTGTGGGAAAAGACATAACGAGCAAACGCCTGATATAGCATGGAATTATATCGAATATGATGGCTGGTGCTCGTTTTTGGAAACGGGCAGAGTTGTACAGCATGCGGCAACTGTAACAAGAGTCCTGTATAATTGTGTGATGTAATTGGATAATTATCTAAAAACTGTGACCATGTCGAGAAGCCTGTGTGGTGTTGTTGATAATATCTTAAAGTCGCCGACCATATCAAGCGCCATATATGGCCTGTTTGGATATGATCCAAACAGATGAATTCCGTGTCAAGAGCATATCTTGGGTAGCTAGAAAATATTCAAACACACCATCATGTCAATTATATCACATAAACAACGAGGGGCTGAAACATTGGTCAATCGAGCCTGCAGAAATGCATATATGATAGAACTATACATATATATTCACCACATCCAACAGCGCCAGGTTCAAAGACGGCACAGTCCACAGACTGTGCCGTATAGCTTTTTTGACAATATTAAAACATCTTGACAAAACACTACATGACTGGTCAGCGCTATCAGAGCTGAGACCTCTATGTGCATGCTTGGCAGGGCCCTGTTAAAAGAGATGTCGCACAAACAATCCGAAACAATCCGAAACAATCCGAAACAATTCGAAACAATTCGAAACACTCCACAAAGAACAAAGAAAAAAGCTCATCTCTTTAAAACCTCTGTGCAGCCGCAGAAGGAAAACCAGGCAGACCGCCCGCCTTTTATAGAAATTCGGAGCTTTCGCTACGAGGGGCAATTTCCTTGTCTGGGAGGAGTACGTTCGTTATCTGAGTTTTATCAAGCGTATAGCATTAATTGATTGCTGCAGATTGTTTGGAACGGTGTCTGCTGTTACACACTGTTTTATTGGTGCATAGTAAACGGTAAATTTTGAACATTTTGGTTGAAAAAAAAGATAGTTGAAGTGATGAGTAGGTTGGTCAATACGGACATACATTTGACGTTTCGAAACTGGTCGTCTTCTAATTCGGAGTTTAGTGAAACAGAAGAAAACGAAGTTGTTATGAGATTGCATCATTCTTCGGAGCCGGAACTGGGTTTTGATGAAGAGGAACAGAGTAGCAGAACTCCGGAAAATGTGGTGAATCGGATACTGGAGAGAACCGGGAGTGCCGACGGTTTCGGATATCAATCAGAGGAAGACACTGAAAATTTCTGGAGAGTCAGGTACGGTCAAAATAACAGTCGGGATGATGAAGATATTCAGAATGGTTATCTTCCCAATGATGAAGTTCCAGAAAACGCAATCGATCCAAATTTACAGACGGTAGATAGAGAACATATACGAACAAACGAAAGGAGAAGAAATCTATCGGGGATTTTTAATGTTATCCGTAGAAACAGTTCAGTTCTGGGGTGGTCATTTGCACCTACATCACAAACTCTTAGGAGAAGGATGCACTCACCTCAGTATACATTTGATAGGAATCTTAATTTGCATGTTGTCAACGACATGGCTATGCGAGGAGCAGATATAGATAAATCTGGTTTTGGGGCATGCTTGCCTGTTAATCCAGAAAAGAGGTTGTCGATTTTTGAAGCCAAATTGAAAACTAATAGCATCATCTATGGAGATACATTTTTCAAAAAACATCCAGATCATGAAGTGTCGAGCCATATTCATCGGCAGATTGAAAAATATGGATTGAATCTCCTGATGAATCGATTGATCAATGAAAGGAGTAAAGAGCGTTCGTCCCAAAAAGCAAAGATACACTATAATCCAAGCAGGAAACGTACTTATAATGAATTTTGTGTTCAGGAAAATCATAAACCCCTTTTACAGAGTTCTGGAGATGGAGTATCGTCATTCACAAAGTTGAGTAAGTCGTCATATTTGAAAACAGGATCGGTTTTTAATTTACCGATTAGATTAAATAAATTAAACTCTTGCTTGAAGTTTACCGATGTCAACTATAAAAATTTGAAAACATCCGGATATTTCCAAATCGGTAGTGTTAAAGTCGGATTTTCTGGAAGTTTGGTTGACTTTATTCATAATGATTTCAGATATGAATCGGGTTCTTCGATTTTACTTGAAAGTAATGCATTCAATAACATTTTAAGAAATAAACTTGTTCATAGCAAAAAGTTCAACAGATTTTTTGATAGGAAAAAGAAAAGAATTTATACAAAGGAAAATTGGAAACCTTTCTCGTTAAACAGGATGGGTTATATTATTTGTAATAAGAGTATTTTCAAGCATCCTCACAATTGTACATCGAATCATAAAATTGAAGCAATGAAAGCATCAAAATTTCCTAATGGATCTATATTTCATAAAATGAAATCGTGTGGTGATACTCAGTTGGATTCTTTAAAAATATTGTCAAAATGGTTTGACATGGCACCTTTGAATCAATTTAGTAATACACCATCTCCCCCAACCCCTCCAAATAATATACACAAATGTTCAAATAATCCTGAAAATTTATTAGTGTGTCAAGAGTGTATTAATCTTATCTTATCAAAATATTTATTTATGAAATTAGAAATTGATGTAGAAGAATTATTTGAAGATAAAAATTTTATTTTACCAGATTATGTATATAAGCACAGAAGAAGATTTCATTTTTATGCAAACAAATTGGCCAAAAGGAATAATCCGAATGTAAGAAATCATTTTGAATTGAATTTAGATGACGTGGAATATCCAATTGAATCTTTTAATTCTAGAAGAAATTTATCAAGTTCGAACTCTTCAACACAAATGTTTTTACATGGTGGTAGAAGTCATAATATAAGTGATGATGATAATAATAATGAGGTTAATGACGGCAATGAACAAATCAATGGACAAATTAATGGTATTAATAACGAAGAGGAAGATGAAAGTGAAGATGAAAATGAGCAAAGTCACAACCTACCAGATGATTTTAGTGATGATGATCATTTGAGTGAATTCGATGAAGAATATATTCAAACAAGATTATTGGTGTCAGATAATGAGCTAGATTTTGCAACTTCGGGTGTTAACGCAATTAATTTTCAGGATGACAATGATCAAGATGATGATTATAATGCTATTCACAACGATAATAATAATAATAATAATAATAATAATAATAATGAGAACGATGATGATTATAGCAATGATGATGATGATGATAATGACTCCGATTATTCTCAAGAAATTCCTGATTTATTGGTACAGTCTTGGCCAATGTCTGATGAACGGTCTGAAGGCTTGCACCCAGTTTTAGATCCAAATTTTGATGGTGGAATATCAGACGAAGAATTTGGAAGTCCTTATAATTACATTATTCATAACGACAGAAGAAGAATATCAAGATTGTTATTCAATATCAATCTGGTTAGGCAGCAATGTAGACCAAAAAGAGAACCGTTATCTGCTTTGCAAATGTATAAGGGTAGCAGTCGTGAGCGGATTAAACTTGTTTTGGCGGTTTCAATCAATAGAAAAACAGGAGAATTACAAATGTTACCTTGTAATATGGATCCAAATTCTTGGAGCTCAGAACAAAATGATGGGGAACTATTTCAAGATGTTGAAACTTTTAGTAAAGTTTTCAGTTTATTTATGAATGATATTAAAAGTGGATGTAATAATGACACTACATATACTAAAAAGTTGAAAGATTGGGCCAGGAAGAATAGACACGCTGAAGTTGAACAAATCAAGAAATTGCTGGTATTACAACTTTTAACCAATCCTTCAATTATTAATGGATATAAAAAGCGTGTTGAATCTAAACGTGAAACCTTAGCTAACATTAAAAGGAAAGGTGAAAAGCGTTTCAAACAATCTCCGGCTAAACGGTTTATAAAAAGAGGTAAAAAAAGAGTAAGCAAGAACAAATTTCAGATACCAGAGCATATAGGTAATGATCGGATCAAGGAAGAGCTTCAAGTATTTATGGACGATCTGTACAATTTTAAGGTTGACGAAAACAAAGTAATAAAATTAAATCCGGGATTGCCAAACCTTAGTCAAGGAGAAGGGACGGGGTTGTCGTTAGCTTTTAATTATGAATGAAATTGGGGTAAAGGGTTTCTATATAGTGTTTTTTGATCTGGTATAATCAATAAAACTAAAGCATATTGACTTAATATATACACGTAAATTCCAGCATCTACCACATGCCACCGTTCCTATTATCTCTCTTTCTTTGTTCCATCCATTCTTTCTTACATTCCCTATACGCCTTAAAATACTCTGTGCAGACGTCTTTATAGTCTTCGTCGTGATTTTCCATGCATCTAATGGCCATTTTTGAAGATTCAGCACATGGGTCATAATATCTCGATGGTTCCTTGATGATAAATCTATCTTTATGCAACCGTTGAGTTGGTTTATCAGGATAAAATCTTACCTCAGAGACGGTGTCATTTTGCTTCTTGACAAATTCAGTAGGTAGTTCGTTAGATTCAATCTTTCTTATCGTTTTATTGTCTAAATACTGTACATCTTCTGGAGATAAATTGGTATTCACGCTTTGCTGTGATTCTGTGTTATTCGTGGACATTCTGCTTGTTTAATGAATAACTTGCAACTTGGTTGTGGAAAGACTCAAAGCGGGCGGTGCAGATGTTAAATACTTTTCTAAACTTTTTTTTAACAAAATAAAAAGAATAACTTCTTCTTTAAAAAATAAAGAAACAAGATGGCAGAGTTGGGGGATATATGTAAGAGATGCAAAAAAGAGCCAACATCGGTTATCTCAAGGAAAGATTCATTTTGTCAGGGGTGTTTTATTCGTTTCATCAGAGGAAAACAGAGAAAACAAATGCAAGATGAAAAATTCAAAGTTAAATTTAAGGCTGAAGTAGCAAGACCTAGATTGTTAGTGAATATGAGGAACAATCATGAGTCTTACGTGTTATTGGACATTTTAATTTCAATGTTGGAAGAACAATTAAGCCATGGTCCAAAGGCGATTAGAGGGTTTGATTTGATTGTTGCTCTAATCGATGATTGTAAGAAAGGACATCAGATTGAAGTGGAGGAAATTACCAAGTTTTATACTTCTGCAGTATTAGAAAGATTGGGAATACAGTTTATCAATTTATATCGTGATGATTTCATTAAGGAAAACCAAATGGGTCATCTGAAATTGGATTTAAAACATTTTCAAACTTACATTGTTGAAAATGAACAACAGAATATTGAATCATATGAAGATCTACTACAACAAATTTCAGATAAATCCACAAGAGAAGATATCTCTGAGATTATTCACCAAGATATGATAATTCAATCGGCGAAAACAAATAACTGTTCGATAGTTATTAATTCACATTCAATGACACATATGGCGGTTGATATTTTATCTGATACTATTCGTGGGCGTGGTTCTGAAATACCAATGAAATCGCAGGATAAATATATTGGAATCTTTGAAATCATTCATCCGTTACGTGATATTCTCAATTCTGAAATCAAAATGTATTGTGAAATTAGGAAACTAACTGAATTATCACCTGTTCTCAAGATTCAAACAAGAATATCGGATGTTTCCACTAAAAACAAAACTGTTCAAGATATGGTTACAGAATATTTTCAAACTTTGGAAGTTGAGTACCCAGAAGTTGTTTCTACTGTTGTTAAAATTGGTGCTAAGTTGGCAAACCCACAAGAAACACCCCAGTCACACTGCGAGATTTGCAAAAATCCAATTTACCATGATCCAAAACAATGGCTTGAACAAATTACAGTACCTGGTTTTGTTCCACCACAAAATGAAGAGGAAGAAAACAATTTACAACGTTATCTTGATTCAGTCGTTGATTCGGAATCTTCAACTAAAAACAAAATATCTCTTGAACAAAACACCACCAAACTTTGTTATGGTTGTATGGTCACTTTAGGTGTATCGGAAGTTGAAGATTTCCAATGGCCACAACGTCCAAAAAGAGAAGAAATTTTGGCTCAATATATTCTTTCTGATGATGAATAGATAAAGAGTTCCCTGTATATATATATGCAATGATATTTATTATTATATAACGAATGAAATCCTTTTACAACGCGTTTAAGAAAATTTCTTGCTTTAGACAGACATTTCAAGAAGAACTTTTATTTGTTTTGACAACAGCAACACATGGCACCGAAAGCAGAAACGCCAGTCGATAAAAATATAGAAGCATCATTTGTTGAGCTTCAAAAAATTGAAGCCGAAATTCAGAAAGCTGATTCCAAGGTGGAACAATTCAAAAACCAACTATTTACTCCGATATATGACAAACGTAGATCATATTTACAGAAAATTCCTAAATTTTGGTACGTGGTTCTTGCACAACATGAAGATTTTCAAGAGTATGTTACAGTTGAAGACATGAAGTATTTTGATTTGATCGAAGATTTGTACGTTGAATTTTGGGATGAAACTAAGGATAGTGACGATTTTTCAAAAAAAGGTTTTACTATAACTATTAAATTTAAAGAAAGCCAATCAGATAATAAAATTCAACAACAAGAAATTGTCAAACGCTTTGAATGGAAGATTGATTTAGAATCAGGATCTCGAAAATTAGAATCTAAACCAGTTTCAATTATCTGGCCGGTTTCATTAAATCATATAAATCCTATCAATATAAAGCAAACAGCTAAAAATGAAAGTAGACCACTTTCCAGTGATGAAAAAAAGAAGTATAGACAAGGTATGAGATCCTTTTTTTCGTTTTGGCAATGGACAGGTACAAAACCAGGTAAAGAATATAGGGACGGTGAAGAATTAGCAACACTTATAGCTGAAGATATTTTTCCAGCCGCATTAGATTACTATGTTTTAGCTTCACCAGGTTTGGGTGAAAATGGAAGTGAAGATGACCATGATGATGATGAAAGTGGTGAAGAATTAGACTTAAGTGATGCTGCAGATGAAGAACATGATTCAAAAAGACAAAAACTTTAACTTAACTACATAGAATAATAAAATACACATGCGCTATACAGGCTATAAGTCGTATGCTGAAAAATATGATCGTGTTTCCCAGTCGCAAGTTGCATCTATTTTATCAATAGCCTTTAAAGCGTCTAATATTTCATCGTAGTAAGGTCTAAATTTTTGTCTTATACCAAACTCTCTACCATCTGCTAATTCTAGCATCTTCTGAATACCTGAATCTTTTAATCTGTCGATCAAACTTTTATTTTTGAATAATCTAGTGAAAAAAACGTTTATCCCCCTCCTTTGATAATTTTCAACTATTTCATATAAAATTTGTGTAGCTGATGAATCAATGGAAGTCATTCCAAGTAAATCAAAGACGACATGTCTTAATCCCTTACTTACACGCTTAGAGCCTGGATGCTCGTGGATCGAGCCATACAGCTCTATTCTTTTCAATCTACTATTCATATCATTAGCATTAAAGAAAGTAAGTGGTTCTGGGATCTTAACGATTAAGCAACCTTCTCTCTCTTCAAACTGTGTCAACAAAGTTGAATTTTTCTGTTCGGTAGCTGGTGGTGAACATGTTTGATCAATTTGCCCTACTTGTTCTGTTTGTTCTGTGTGTTCTGTGTGCTCTATCTGTGCTGTTTGTTCTGTTTGTTCTGTTTGTTCTGCTTCCTCGCTTAAACTATTCAGATTATTGGATTCTTCTAAAATCGATTGTTTAAGAAATTCATTATATCCTGGAATAACCAATCTCTTGGGAAACTTGAAAAATTTTGAGCTAGATGAATCATCAAAATCGGGATTTACAAAAGTATCGGTTCCTGCAACTCTAGCTAAAATTTGAATTCTTGATTGTGTTGAATGTTTTAAAACTCTCATTAATGAATAAAAACATCCCATAGAAACACCTATTTCGATTGAATAATATAGTGATGCTAAAAGTGTTACAATAAATGTAATTAATTCATTCCATCCTTTAGTTCTGATGTGAAAATTCAGCTCTTTAGGTGTCTCTTGAATCATTTTATATCCCACCATAGCAATAACGGAATTAAGAACACAAATGGGTAGGTAATAAACATAATCGAGTAGATTAAACGTCACAAATAATGTGGTTAATCCCATAACACAACCAGAAACTGGAGATTTAGCACCAATTATTGCATTAAGTTTTGATCTGGCATAGCCACCAAATGAAGGTAAGGCACCAAACAGAGAAACAATTGTTCCTACAAATCCTAAAGAGACAAGTTCTCTATTGGAAGAAATGGGTGTCTCCATTGTTGAACTAATTGACTTACCAGCAGTCGAAGTTTCAAAAAATCCTAGAATAGCACATACAAATGCAACTGGGAACAGTTCACCCCACATTTCCCTGTTGTTTTTTGATGTAGGATTCCTAAATTTGAATTCGTCAATTGAAACGTCACCGACAATTTCTAAACCGTGAGATTGAAAGTCAAAAATGGATGAAAAGATAGTAAACAGAACGATAATAAATAAAATTTCCGGGAAAAAGGAAGCAAATTTGAATTTTCTTTGAACAAGCATTTTCTTTAAACGTGAAAGTAGATACAGAGTGAAAAATGAAATGAAACTTATGACTGCAGTAAATTTATGGTAATTGTTGGCATAGTGGATCAAAAAAGTAAATTTTTCATATGCAGAGTGAACGTGGATATCTGGAGGTAAACCTATTAAGATATTTTTCAATCCAAGCATTGAAATAACTGAATTTAAAATCATTGACAAACCAATTGCTGTAATGAATCCACGAAGTAAAGTTCCACAAAGCACATTATCTAAATATCCAAACCTTAGGATTCCAAATATAAGAAGAACCACACCTGATAAAAACGTCATATTACATAAAACATCAACAGGATCGATTGTTGGATCATGATTAGTTATTCTTTCAATTGTTTGTCCGATAATCATAGAAACTGCTGCTTCGGGTCCAACAATCATTTGTGGAACTGTACCCATGAGCATATATACCATTGGGCCTATTGACAATCCAAGTAAACCTGAAGATGTAGGAACATGTGCAACCGCAGTTGCAAAAGACATGGATAGAGGAATCTGATAGGATGCAAGTGACAAACCTGCAATAACGTCATACATCAGATATGAAATTTGATATTCTGACAACCACGAGTAACATGGGATATAATATCCAAGTTTCTGGCCAAAAGTAGCTGTTTCTGTTACTGTTGGATGTGATACAAAAAAGATTGAAGAATCAATAGACACTTCATCTTGATCTTCATAATTTTGATGGTTGCTGATTGCAATCGAAGGATGGATGGAATTGTAACTATTCTGTGATAGTACACTCCTGTTCAACGGAGTTACTTCTGCTAGTCTATCTAGTCGATCTAGTCGATCTGGTCGATCTAATCTCCCTTTACGTGGACTATGCATGTCGATTGTCTCCACCGTGATTGGCAAATCTCTCATCCTATAAAGAACCGACGTTTGCAAATCAAAGGTTTGGGCTTTTTCCCCTTTTCCGAGGGCCGAGAAAGATTATCATCACATCACCCGGGCATTGGCATAAGGAACTTTTCATTGCATGTTGTAGGGAAAACAAGTAGTTTATCTTCCTTTATAGACATTTCCTGTTGGTCAATTCCTTTACTGGATGGCGTCTAATGATAATGTGCTGCCATTTTTTGAGCTTGTGGAACCATATCCGGTAGAACCACCATCGTATGAATCTACACTTCCCCGAATTTCAAAGCCATCATACGAGAGCCCGGATGCTCAGAATGAAACGTTGCCTAATTACAAGCCGACGAGTTATAAAATTGGAGTGCTTTCTAGGAAGATGGAATGGACATCGCCATTTGAAATGGCACAACAAAGACATTGGAAATGTTATATTTTCGAGCTGAACAATACCCAATTGAATATTTACAAATGTCCCAAAGATTTAGTCATAGACAAGAAACTTGAAGTTGGGAGTTCTTTCAGTGGTACAAATTCACACTCGTTATTACATCCATATCATCATTCGCATGTTTATTTGAGGAGATCGCAAGGGATAGCTTGTCCGAGTGCAATAGGGAACGATGTAATCGAATACAATGAAGATAATTATAGGAGTGTTTTAACGACAAAGACCGACTTGCGGGCATTGAAATATTTTAAAGGAATTCAAGCTTTAGAACCAATTAAGGTGGTGAGATCTTATAGTTTACAGTATGGGAAGATTGGATTGGCAATTGATTATAAGAAGAAATCTAGAGTTTTTAGGTGTAGATTTGAAAGTGAACAGTTTTTACTTGAGTTCGAAAACACGGAAGGAATGATTGAATGGTATAATGCATTCAATTTGGGCATTGATAATGCACTGGATTTGAATAGAAGAGAGATGCCCACCTATAAAACTGTTCCGAGAAGAAGGAGGAGGATTAAAGTCAAGTCGGGGAACGTTCACGGCTTAGCACGGAATGTTGCATATGGTTTTGGATTGTCAACTACGCATTTTGCAACTGATTATACTAACACTACTACGAGTCAAGGGATGAAAAGTAAAAAGAGTCTTGAAAATTTGTTTAAGCTAGGCCATAGAAGGAAGAATTCCGGATCAGGATTTGGTGGGTTAAAGAATAAATTCAAACTTAGTAGTAAAAATGAATCAAATACAGGATCCTCAGAAGTCTCTCAAGAGCCCACTAATAATACAGATGTCAATCACCCGAAGGGTATAAACGAGACAGAATTTAATGATGAAGTAGGACATGTTAATGATAATGGAGTTGAAAACCAAAACCAAAATCAAAACATTACTCATACTTCTACTACTAATAGCAGTGACCTTGCTGCTGGATATATTTCTGGTAATAATGTTACCGATGCTGCCGGTGTTGATGATATGGATGATATGGATGATGATGATGATGATGATGATGACGATGATGAAGAGGAATTTGATATTGAGCCACATATTCATGACCAAGACGATGATGTGAGTGATGATGAAGACTTACGGCAAAAGTTCGACCATGTTGGGCTTTACCCGCCGGAACATTGTGCTCTTCGTTCATATGCCGAATTTCTTGAAAAACCAAGTCGGAGTTCTACTGCCTACACATATACGGCCCAACGAAAGATCCTAAGGGATTCCCTTCGATGCATGTCACCTTTGACGGAGACTGATAAATGGCTGGGTAGACTCCTAGTTCTTGATTACACCCCGCATTATCGACCACAATCCAAACAAGAAGTTGAAAGGCATTATATGTCTTTGGAAGTTCTGACGCATATTGAAAAGGTGGGGGATGGGTATGTCCATCACTGGAAGAGGCCTATGCAAGAGTGGATTGTCACTCCCTCGGGCCTGATTCCCTATATAAACCCATACTGGTGTAGGTAATGAAATTTTGTCAGTTGATTGTATAATTAGAATAGAAAAGTATATACCATTTCCTGTACCCTATATCCATGGTCTTGTGGTGTCCATGGTATAATCAGAAAACAAATACATAAACCATAACATATTCCATCTATCCATGGTCTTGTTTTGTTGATTCTGTTGGTACCTGGGGACGCTCTGGGCCTATTGGCTGCGTTTTCCCTAGGCTTTTGGTCGTTGTTTCCTAGAAGATTTTTTTCTTCCCAGCAAATGTGGTGGGAGGCCGCCCTGGAGTTTTTGAAAGTCCCAGCAAAATGCCTTTCAAGCCTGCAGCGCTGCTATCGACATCTTGAAACGTAATGTATATACGACCCGTTTCGGTTTACGAAAACAAGCGCACATGAATAGGAAGAACAAAGATAGAGATATTATTAGCTAGATATTATAAGTAACAGTAATATCAACCTTCAATACATTGAACAGAATAAAATGAGTGAAGTTGAACAAATAGTTGGTCAGATTGTGTGTAGTGCCCTGCCGGGAAATGACAGGAATTTAATTGGGTCGATTGAATCTGTTGTGGATGGTAAAAGCAGTAAGTTGATTGAACGTGTTATGAAAGATAAATATACAACAGAAGATGGTAAAATTGTCGATGTGAATGGAACCAAGGAGATTATCAGTCCATGGAATGTGAAAGGTAATAAATTCCAAGGAGATGGGGTGAAATTCGGGTACGATTTTTTGAAAGACCAAGCCATTGATATGGAAGAAGTGGATTACCAGGATAACGACTTAGGCAAAAAAGTTAAAGAGTATGTGGGCAGAAGATATGAGAATGGTAGTGCAGTTGTTGTTGAAGATGAGAGTGGAAATCCCAAAGTTGTGATTATTGGTGAGAAATTGAACGACAGTAACTACTACAACGGTAGATGGATTGGGCATTACACATTAGTCGATGGCGTTCTAAAAGCCGAAGTTAGGGTGAAGATCCATTACTACGAAGACGGCAATGTTGTTTTGAGTAGTTTCAAAAAAACCGAGATTAGAAGTACAAATCTGATAGAAAGTATCGGGGAGTTTGAAAACGACATGGAAATAGAAATCCTAAACAAGGTCAGTTCGTTGAATGACAACAAATTCAAAAATTTGAGGAGACTGATGCCGGTCTCCAGATCCAGGATCCAGTGGGGTAGGTCAATTGGTAATTATAAACTTGGTAAGGATGTGGTCAACTAGGATTTTTAAATAGCACGTAACGAATAGTAGATAATCAAAAATATTATAAAGCCCACTCCCACTAATCTGGTGACTTTGGGATTCGATTTCATCACATGAGTTAGCTTGGCGCTTGTATTCTTTATACTGTTGGCCAGCGAGTCGAATTGACTTTGTAGCGAGTCTAGATGCTGACTATCCTGTTGTACGTAATTGTTCACATCGTTAGCAATTGAACGGAAAGCCGAGACTTTTCCAGCCAATGCATTAAAACGTTGGTCATTTTCAGATTCCATGGTGTAACTAATCAGATATCAAGGCGGGGGCAACCACAAACAGTGTCAACGATATGCCTATTGAGTTAACAAGCTTATAAACAAAAAGAAAAAAACATCAAATAATTATTACGACAGATAAAAAATCTAAAAATGAGAAAACGAAAATCTGTATATTCAAAGTTACAATAATTTTAATTTTTTATTATGTTATGTATGGTTCGAGCACCATTTTGGTTTAAATGGTATATGGTATATGGTATATGTTTCTAACACTTGATTAGATGGTATTTATTATCAGAGAAAAAGTGTTCTCATACAAATCACACGGTTTGACAGAGACCGGCGAGTCCCCAGCGCGTGAATCTCGAACGCAAATTTCGTCATCATCTGTATGATAAAAGAAAGAAACAAGAACAAATGAATCGGTCCTATTATCAACAGTTAAAGGCGGCGGGCGGAGGGTGCCCCTTTTATACTTTGCCCAGTAAATTAGAGGGGGGTGCGCATTGGGGTGCATTTTGCCGAAAAAAAGGCAATTTTTTAAAAAAATAATAATTTCATGCACGTGCACGTAAACAGGGTATGCTACAAACCCAGGTGCTTGCCCTCTTTTTTTTTGGTAAGGAAACCGCGCCATTCAGAGCGCCGAGCCGCCGAGGGTTTGTGGTGCGTCGCATGCAGCGTTCTTCTTCCCGATTGGGAAGAAAACATAAAACACAGTCACACCAGTGCTTTTTTTTGACTCCCTCTCTCTCAGACAGACGCGCAAACCCGTAGCAGGAATATTTACTATACTACTAATCTGAATTTTCATTTACATTAGATACATTATCGTTGGACACTATTTCGATAACCAAAATGTCTGCTCAATCCACCATCGTCTCAACCAACTGGAGATTAGTTCAAGTCGGTAGAGTTGTTCTTGTTCAAAACTCATTAGCAACTATTGTTGAAATCATCGATCAAAAGAGAGTTCTTATTGATGGTCCAAAAATTGAAAGACAATCTATCTCTTTAGGTAAGGTTGTTCTTACTCCATTAGTTTTAGAATCTTTACCAAGAGGTGCAAAGACCGGTATTGTTTCCAAGAAATGGGCTGCTTCTGAAATCGATGCAAAATGGGAAAAGACCAGCTGGGCAAAGAAGATTGCTCAAAGACAAAGAAGAGCACAATTATCTGATTTCGAAAGATTCCAAGTTGTCGTTTTAAAGAAACAAAGAAACTTTGCTGTCAAGAAGGCTTTAGCAAAGGCTTAAATCTCCATATCTTTAACTGTATAATTTTTAATTAACTAAAGAAATCTGAAAAAATTTTAAAACTTTTAAAATATAAAACTATGGCTATAGTTTACTTTCTAACTACGTATACAATATAAACTAATTTATCATTATCAACATTTTCCAAATGTGTTAATATATCACCTTTATCAAACTTACTAAATAAAATACAACCTTGTTCACCGTCAATAACTTTTTCCTTGCTTAAACAAATGAGATAACAATCTTTAACATAATCTTGGCGTAAGTCCATAACACCATATCTACTAATACTGTAATATCCATTCCAGATATATTCGATATCTCCTGTAATTTGATAAATGTAAATATCTCTGGATTTGGTAACTTTATCTAAATATGAATCAACGGCAACTGTGTTAATTCTACCTTTTGTGTTTATTTCATCGCCTGTATCCTTCAATATTTGGTTCTTTCTAACATTATTTGATGATGTAGAAGAAACAAATTCAATGCTACAACTATTTTCCCTTTCCAATGTATTCACTATTATTTTTTTCGATAACTCAGAATGTCCGGCTTTAGAATATTCTGGCTCATAATTCGGTTCGTATTCGGGTTCGTATTCAGGTTCATATTCAGGTTCTGCGTTCCCCTTATGCACTTGATTATTTTCCCTTTTTTTTTCTTCTTCTAGGATTTTTGGTTCATCATTTAAAATTTTCTCAAAATCTTCTTCATCTAGTAAACCACTTGGCTCAACATTTTCTTCATTATCAACATTATAATCACCAAAAAAATCTACATCATCTCTTTCCTTCCTTAATCTATCAACCTCCTCTGCTCTCTTATCTTCAACGTCAAACCTAAACTCTTCTTCTCCGATAATCTCTACTCCTCTATGGGTAAGTCTAGTTTTAACTACTTCATCTTCTGGTTTTAAAACAACTTGATCGAGTGCTTTCCTTTTAACTTCATCATCTTTCTCACGTTGTTCTTTTGTACGCATCTCTTTATTTGTCAGTTTAGGCAATTCTTCAATTTTAAATTCACCTGCAATTACACGATCAATCAATTTAGCACTAGATAAATTTAATAACAATCTACGTGCATTATCTTTATAATCACCTACATTGTCATAAACTCCGTTTTCAAGTATATTGGACCACTCACTAGCAATGTCACTCTTCTCTACAGGTAATAGAACTTTTATTTTGTTTTCAAAACTCTTCCGTATACTTTCTCTCAATGCCTCAACGTTAACACTACCTTTTTTTGTCGGCTTGGCCTTTGGTTTCGAATTGCTTATTTTTTGTCTCTTAACATCTCTCTTTTCTTCCGTGCCTTCATGTCCTTGTCTACCATCTTCCTCTTTGTCCTCTTTTTCGTCTTCTTTGTTATTTATAAATTCTAATTCATCTGTTTCTCCTCCATTTCTTTCAAGATACATCCGATAGCTGAGCTTTTTCTTCAAACCCTCCCATGATTCCGGTTTGCACACATCACACACATACAGATCATCAACTTTCCCATCCGTTCCATACATACATTCAACATGCTGCCATGTGTTACAATTTTCACATTCTACCATCTCTCTTTCATCTTGAGATTCATCATAATCTGCATCTGTCGTCCCACATACCAAGCATCGAACGGTTTCACCTGGAATCGGGAAATATGCAGGTTGAATTATGTGCAGAGAATGTTGTCCTTTAGTTGATCTATTTGATCTGCGGACCATACTTGTTTTTTACTATAAATTTTCTTCAGAAGATTGGATTCTGGGCGAAAAATAATTATAATGATTTTTAGGACAAGTACAGAACAGAAAAAAAAATTAAAGGATGTGTTGATCTTTTGAATTTAACGCGAGCTAAAAACATGATATCAATCCATAAACAACAAAACATCTTACTTTTGTTAAAAATCCCACAATGACAACACTAGATTTAGACGTTCCTAGTTTGATCTCGATTGAGTATCCACTTCGTGTTAAAAATGTTTCTTGTGCAATTGATATGATTAAAGGTGGAAAGGAAAGAATTGGAAAATGTTTTATTGATCCAGATATGAAATTAGAATTAAAATTAAGAGATGATCCAATGTCACACCCGTTACGGTCACAAATGGTCAAAGGAACAAATATTTTGGTAAAAGTAAAAGTTCCGAAAGGCTATGCTGTTGATGGTGTCAGGGAAGGTGTTGAAAGGTGTATAAAGGAAGGAAAAAAATGGAGTGTTGAAACTGTTGGAGTTTTAAAACAAAATTATAAGTTTAAAGAACTTGCAGATTTTCAAAAATTAGATAGAGGAGAATATACTCATAAATTTGATGCATTAAGGAATGGTGATTATGAAGGTATTAAAAAATTTGCAGAAGATATTGAAGGTAGATTGGATAATATCCAAGGATTTACCAATGGTGAAGATTTAGATATTTCGGGATTGGTTCGATATGCTAGGGCTGATCTGACATATGGATATAGATATTTTGGAAATTTATTACTTGATGAACATGGTGAATGGTTAAATAAAGCAGTTAAATTATATACAATACAAATTCAATGGAATGAAAATACACCAGTTGAACATGATCCAAGATTAAATGAAGAAAGGAAAAGAGCAGAAAAAGATATTTCTACTATGAAAGAAGCCAATGTACCAAATAGAGTTATTGCCGAAAGTCCGAGTGTACATTTATTTGAATGTTTAGAAATTCTAAATAAATTATTTGATATGAAACCTGTTTGGATTAGGAAACATATACAATGGCTAATACCTGAACGTCTAAAAAGTCAATTAAGATTTGCATTACCATTTGTGTCGTATACATTTGCTAAAGGTCCTTGGAGACATTCATTTGTGAAATTTGGATATGATCCACGTAAAGACCCTGAAGCTTTTAAAAGTCAAATCGAAGCTTTCAGGGGGAATTCAAAGAACGGTGAGGTGAAAATTGATGATGTATTTATTATACCACCTAGTTTGCATGATTACATTGATGAATTCAGCGATCCTGAAAGTGATATCAGAAAGCTGGGTATTGGTAAAATCCCAAGACAACTATTCTTTGATGGTAAGAATGTTAGTGATTCCTTGAGTTTCCAAATTGGAGATATTTTAGATGATGATATTAAAAAAGTTTTGGAAGGTATGAAATTGGTAGATTGTAATATTGAAACCGGGTGGATTGATTATGTTACTCTTGATAGGATTAAAAGTATTATCAAATATAAATTGATGTGTGTAAGGGATGGTGTTGCAATACAAGAAGATAAAGTTCGAGAATATATGAGCAGAATACGGGATAGGGATTTAAGGGTTGGAGAAGATGAAGAAGAAGAAGATGATGATGACGAAGAGAATGACGAAGACGGAGATGACGAAGATGATGAAAACGAAGATGAAAATGTCCATCATGTGGATCATGATAATGATGATGCTGATGGGAAAGACGAAAATAAAGAATACAAAGGAAATAAAAATGACGAAAACGAACAGGTTGAAGATTTCGATATTATTACTAGATTGAGTAAATTCAATCCGAAATCTCGAGACATAATTTCAGAACTAGGGGATATTATTAAACAGCAGCAACTTATATAAGATCACTATGTAAGAATTAAGATATTTATTTATTGTTTATACCTATAATATATTTTGCAGCCTCAGAAGGACTTTCTCCTAATGTTTTCATTCTCCATTGGGAGATTCTAGCTAATTGAACAACTGACACTCCTGCTAAGAAAAAGTTGACTGATGCAAGAAGGTAGTTCTTAGGCAAGATCACCATCGACCATCTGGTCCAGATGGCACCTGTTGCAAAAAGAGAAAGTTGTTGAGTTGGAGACACTTTTTCAACAGGTCTATTCATTTCATTTGCACCTGCTAAAACAAGCGCCCATTTCATGAATGGCGCCCAAAAGTGGATGGTCTTTGGACCTGTTTCTGAGGCTAAGAAACGTGCAAATACTGATGATCCCGCGGATGACATTGTTGTTTACTGGAACAAGCAAGAAACAAGAAACAAGAAACCACCTTCGTCTAGGGGTACAACCTATGTTAAAGATTTTTTTTCTCCCCGCTGTAAAGAAAAGATAAAAAAAATTATTACCCCCGTTTTTTTCAGTTCTCCGCCTCGGTGTTCATCTCCCCGGCCAGATCTGGACTTGGCACTTTGGGGGAACCGGTAGAGGGAACGGTTGCGGACTCGCGTCGTGCCGAGTCGGTGTCCGTGCCCATGCTAGTGCCATCGTTCTCCGCTTGGCAATTGTCCGCCTGTCTGTTTTCCGCCCTGCCATTCTCCGTCTCCCCCTGTAATAGCTGTGCCTGAGCATGCTGGAGACGCTCGATCAAGTATAAGGCCCAGTGTTCCCAGTCGTCCCTGGATTCTAGGGCGGACTCCGCGGACGTTACGAGGGGTCGAAGTGGAGCCTCTTGAAAAAGCGCCTGTACCACAGGGCGCCATTTCTGGGCAAGACGGCGGTGGTCGGCAGTAAAGGTGCAGCCGGCACCCTGCACACCCATGTGCTCAACAAGGGCACAAAGATATCCCATATCTTCAGGACGGACAGGGGCACGGATGTCGTATCCGACCTTATGTAAAGCACCAATGTCATTGATTAGTTGTTGTTGTTGGAGAGCAAGCTGTGTAAGTTGATCATATGGGTATGTATCGCTCATTCTTGTTGGTATAGTCCAGAGAACAATACCGTCTTTCAAGCTCTGACACGGGGTATTGAACAGGGTGAAGATCATAAAATAAAAATTTGAAAACCAAATCAATTCATGTTGGGGTCGATCGTCGCCTATGGCGTGTATTTGTAGATTTGGATCATATGGGGCTCTCAAACGGATCTTGTATATGAAGTATTTCTTTTTGTATTGAGGTATCATGACATCAGCATCACTTGGATCAGCATTACCTGATGCCTTTAAAGCGTCGCATGCATGGGTGGACGCTAATCTTGTATTTCTTTCAGATATCGAGCAATTCTATAGAGCTAAAGCGGTGATTGAACGTGAATATTCTGATAAATTGACTAGACTTACAGCAGAACATTTGCAGAAAACCTCGAAAAAAGCTCCGATTTTAGCCGTTGGTACGTCTCCAGAAATTACTCCAGGATCGCTAGATGCGGCTTCTGTCGTTGCATGGAAAGAAACATTGATTCAAACAGAAAATATTGCTAAAGAAAAAAAACTATTGGCCAATAATTTAGAATCCAAAGTTGCATCAAGTGTGAGCAGCCTTCATACGAAATATTCGTCATTAAATGACCGCTGGAAGGCTTTTAATGAAGAATTGATTTCTACTAGAGATAAAAATTATGCAGATATGCAATCAAGTAAAAAACACTATGATGCAGCCTGTGAGGCCATGGAGTCTCAACGTTCGAAAACTTTAAAATCGGCATCTGATAGATCACAAGATAAACTGTCTAAAAAGGAAGACGAAATGAATATTGCTAAAAATGATTATCTTTTATCAATATCCGTTGCTAATCGTCTCAAAGATAAGTTTTATTTTCAAGATATTCCAGAACTTTTAGATGGTTTACAAGATTTGAATCAAATTAAAGTTTCAAAACTGAATAGTATTTGGTTATCAACTTCCATCATTGAACGTCAATCTTTAAATAAAATAATTGAATCAATTGACTCAATTGATAAAGTCGTAAATCAAAATTTACCTTATTTAGATACTTTAATGTTTATTAAGCATAATACAAAAAATTGGTCTGAACCACGTGATTTTCAATACATTCCATCTCCAGTTTGGCATGATGATGAACATATGGTTATTAATGAATCAACAATTCAACCTCTTAAATATTTACTTAATACTGCATCAAAAAATTATGAATCATTACAGTTGACTTGTGCTGATAACAAACAAATTGTTGAAGAATTACTTGTTGAGCGTACAAACATTTTAGGTGAAAATTTTGAAGTTGTTCAAATAAAGACACCTGATGAATATAAAGAAATTGAATCTCTATTATCGAGATCAATAAATTCATTGCAAAAATTTATTAATAATGATACTCGTCGAGTTATTGCGGAAGTTCAAATTGAAACAATACAATCTGTTACTGATGGGATGGACATGTCATATTCTACACCAACGGAAAAAAAATCAAGATTTGGACTCTTTAAAAAAGCTCCTGGAGTTGAAAGCGTAACTAATGCGGTGTCTCACATTTCAATTATACCATCCGATACGAAAACTCGTCTTTTTGATAAAATTAATAAATTTTCGGATTCTTATAACAGTCCAATCGGTGCACCTATAACAACTTCATCGTCAGAAACAAATGCAACTGCGATTTATGCATATACATCTACAGGGGATGACGAAACTTCGTTGGTTAAAGATGAAATAGTAACAATTTTAGAACAAGATGACTCAGGCTGGACATACGTTAAATCATCGTCTGGTACAGGTCTGGTACCAACTTCTTATATTTCAATTATAAAATCAAAGCCGCCTCCACCTAAAGTCACACCGCGTAAAGTCAAGAAACAACATCCACAATTTGAAATGATTTATGATTATCAAGCACAAGGTGATGATGAATTAACTGTTGGTAAAGGTGAAATTTTGAATCTCGTGAATTCAGATGATGGTGGATGGACAGAAGTTGAAAAGAATGGTCAAGTCGGTTTGGTTCCTACAGCTTATGGAACTATTATTTAAAATAACTTTATAAATACATTATTATATTATATTACATTTAGACAATATACTACATTATGTGGCAGGACACTATGCCGGTGGTAAAAATGCAGCAAATAATGCAGTTTGTGTGAATACCCAAAGAACCCACCAACGAATCCACCATTTTCCTTCCTCTTTTTCTGTAACCAATAAATATGCCACGTACCAAATGTGTAATGGGGTGAAAGTGCTGATTCTGTTAATGATTTGAACGTGCATAATCGTAATTTGTACGAAAAGGTAAATTATGCTAGTTATCCACACTGAACGGATGTAATACCACGAACGAAATTTAACTATAGCACTGAAGATAATAAATGTTTGAGGAGCAGCTATGATGAAAAGAGGAATGTTCCCAATTGTAAAATACCTAAGAAAACCAACATTCCAGTAATGTGATTGTGCATATGAAACGAGTGATTTAGTCATTGAATTACACCATTCTCCCCTTTCGGGACAGTATTCAACATAAGGAAGATATGTCATATAAGCCATAGTTAAAAACAGAATTGATCCAGTTAATAACGATGTTAGTTTGTCTACCGTCTTGTGCATGCGAAGCAAATCGTAAATATAAATAACACCAAAAAGTAATGCATTAGACCTGATTGTAAATGCAACAGAAAACAGGATTCCAGATATAAAATATCGAACTTTGTTTTTGATTGTGTTTGATCGAGATACGGTGAAATAAATTCCAGTGTAACATAGTAATTGAACCATAGGTTCCGAATATGATACGGTGGAAAAAATGCCTGATGGTTGTATAATAATTAGTAATGACGCCAAATGTGCAAATTTGCGATCCCCATGGACCTTTAATGAAAGCTTATACGTGATTTTGCAAATCAATATTGTAATTATATTATTTATGACTATGAATGTAAGTAAAACATCATAAATATCAAGCTTAAATTGTTGCTTGATCAGACGCATTGATCTCCACCATGATGGACAAAACACCCACTCGTGTTCAAAGGATATACCATCCATAACAAGTTTTAAGAAATATACAGAATCCCATGCGGTAAGTTTCTCAAGTACATATGTTAGCTGTTCTGGATATCTTGATTTGGATTCATATACTTTAAACAATATAGATGAAGATGTGTCAAACTGCAGAGGTGCATATAGAATAATTATGTATTGAATTAGACGAATTATGAACAAACCAGTTAAAATTTGACTAATGTTAAAGTTGTAATTCGCCATTTTATATCTAGAAATATGAAAATGTTTTGGCCACCTTCACCAATTGCATCTAAGCTTGCGAAGAAATCATTTCATATCAAGTTTGGAATCCCCTACACTTCACAATTGGTAAAATACTCTTAATCGGCGTCGCTATGATTTTTGCACTGGTTTCCCATATATGTCGTAACACTCCCAAGCCTCCAAGTAATATTTTGCAAAATATTTAAGAGAAGAAAAAAGCATTAATACTGTTAAAAGATTAAACTATATAAAATGATTATAAAGAAAAAACAAATCAAACATAGACAAACCAACCACCTTGAAAAATGAATAAATAAAAAAGAAAATACATACCAAGCATGAACTTTTGAAAACATTAAATACTAGGGAAATTAACTACGAATAAAGGTAGAATTAAAAGCTGTAAAACAAAAGGAGATGTTAGTATGATCAAAAATGTACAAATTGAGCAAGAATTAATTGAGGTATTAAGCCATTGGCTAGCATGTATAGGTGAATTAACTTGAATAAATATAGGATATAGATACATTTGAATAGTACGTGCGCATGATAAACTATGGAAACTATGGAATTTATATCAGATTTTGTATATTTAGGCGGTGGAAACTAAATCCAAATAATATATAAATGTCAATATCAAGACATGGATGACTTGTATAGCATTGATATGCTTGCAAGTTGAATTATACTGAAGCTATGGATTTAAAAAATATGTGCGGTGTTAAGTTAATTCTGGAATTAATTTTGCATGCATTGTATAAATATGGGATTCGGAACTAAAATAAGGGTGTCATAGTAAAATTGTTAGTATATTTGTCGGGTTGTCGATGATAGGCGGTTGGTGTTGTGGTTGAAATGATGTGTTTGATTGTGACATTAGAGAGAAATGATTAAACTGTTGCACAATATACGACTTTGGTATGATCAAATAAAATTACGTCGCTGCCGTAATTACAATTGGCTATGATACCCAATTCAAAGGTTGGATTGTTATCTGGTAATTCAGCCTGGCGTATAACAAGTAGATAGTTTGTTATCCGCATTGGATAAAAGTAACATGCCTAAAAAAATTGCGGCTAGTTGAATAGACGGATCTGTCTGGCTTGAACTGCGTACTGTTTTCGTCTATATATATATAAATACGCTTTACTCTACTTATTAACTTTAGCTAGCATTACATATCATTGTGTTCTGTAGGACCATGAATCCTACGGATATGGTTTTTTAAATGATCTGACCTTTTAAAAGCCTTACTGCATTCGATACATATAAATTTTGCAATCTTCAAATGGATGCAATCGACGTGGCGTTTCCATTGAGATCGTTGTCTAAAAACTTTAAAACAATCTGTACATTTGAAAGTATCTTTCTCTTCAAAAAAGATCTGATCTTTGGAAAGTAGATCAGTTTTAATATTTTGATCATTTATCACACCACTGTCGTTGCTATCGTTTTTATAATTATGTAGGTTTCGTGGTACTTTTAATTTTGCTACTTTTGGCACCGGGGTTGAAGTATCTGTTTGGTGAATTTTGCTAAATTTCTCTTTATTCTGTTTCAGTGATTCAAGAAACAATCTAGTGACGATATCAGAATTAGACGTTTCTTTCACCGGCTTATTATTATTTTTAGTTAAAAGTTTTGGTTTTTTCATTTTATGAATTTTGTTGAATTTATGTACTTGGCTATAAACTTCAGGCTGTTTTAATTCTTTAGCAAACTTTAATTCTTTTAGATCTTTTTTTTCCTTAATAGCAGTTGTATTTTTTGTTTCTAAAACATTATATTGAAGTGCTTTTTGATTATTAATTTTATTTATTTTAGTCAGTTTTTGTGGTGTTTGATTATCTTTCCTGGTGGTAGTTTTCCTGGATTTATTGAACTTTAATTCATTTTGTTTTTTGCTTTCAGATTTGTGAGACTTTTCTTCAGCGTGATTCAATCCAAATGGATTTTCTAAAAGATTTGGCTGTTCCGGAAAATTATTAAAAGCACTTTCTTTTTTTGGAATTGAAGTAAAGATAGGCTCATGATTAGGAAGTTGACACATATCATCAAAATCGGATTCTTCATCACTTAATAATTGTTTAGAGGATGACTCAAAAATATAATTTTCTAGTGGAACATAGGGACTCAAAAACAAATTATTTTTCTGTGCTAAATCATTTTGAAAAATAGCATTTGTTAAAGTATCATTAATTTCTTTTCTTGGTGATGAAAGAATTGAAGTTCTATATAAAGAATTTAAATGATTTTCATTTAAAGTTTTAAAAGTTGGAACTTCAGTTGATTTTTTTCTTAAATTCAAACTTTTATGGATTGCTTGGACAAGCTTTTTATCCCTTAATTTGATTATTCTATTTGATGCAGTGATAATTCTAATTGAGTTGATATTATTTGGAGAGGGTGTATGATGAAAGAAAAAAGGATTTAAATTTTCATTAGATGAATGCGTTATGATATCAGAATCAAGTTCATAACTGGTTGATTCAAAATTCTCATTCAAATTATCCCCTTTAAAGCAGCCGTTATCCTCCTGCAAATATTCCTGATGATAATTGATATCCGCCAACAAATCCGCTGTGTAAAATTTATTTGAACCATAATGTCTTGGAATAATTTCATCGTTTAAAAAATTGTTATCTGGAGTATCATTATGAGTTGTGGAGACGCTAATTGTTTTCAAAGTTTCAATTTTGGTAGTTGTTCTTGTTTCAATGATATGAGGGTCTACGGTTTTTAATAGTCTTGGGTCATATGCTGAAATTTCCAGATTAACAGGCCGGATTAACTCTGGTTTATTTGTATTCTCATTGTTAAAAGGGCCGCCTGATAATCCACGTGAGACACGTTGCTGTTTAGGGTCTTCATGTGATTTTGAAGTAGATGTTTTGTTTTCCTTGGTAGAGTGGATATACATTTCTACTTTTACGCTGTTTAAAAGTTTACTAAGTGTAGCCAATCTACTCGATTGTCTTGGCTAAAAGTTGGTATATTTGCCGTTATGCACTACAAAAAAGACAAAGGGGTAAAAAGGGCAAAGCTCAAGCTCAATCAAAAAATCAACTTCACAAGTATAAAAAGGCAAAAAAGCGTAAATGCTTTTCATTTATCTATATATATATATATATTTCTCTACATAAATAAATATATAAATACGTATTTGTCAAACCATATCCGTCACCTATTTGTTTATTTGCATTAATAAAATCAGACGCTTTCTTGCATTGTTACCAACTGCCTCTGTTACCTTCCAAGCTCATTGGCTCCCAATAAGCAAAAGAGCTATTTTTTCTTTCTGAGTCTGCTATCTATCAGTTAAGTCGGTTTTAATTTCAGTTTTTTTCTTATAACTAGCAGTATTGACACTCCAAAAATTTAAAATATAATTGGCAAATTAGAAGTTAACCGGTATATGACAAATGGCAAAAGACACACCAAAAACTACAATACTCTTCAAACCTCTGATCCTCCAAAATATTGGTATGCTGAGCCTTTATCTGCTGGCACGCTGAGCTAATGGCGTCGATCGGCGCCGTTTCCCGATTGGGATGGGGCTGGTCTTAAAAGGGAAATAAGACGCATTTTCGCATTTCAACCATTTTTTATGCCTGAGGAGCGTCCTGCCCCCCCTCCGCCCCCTGTTATCGAGGAAATTAACGTACCAGCTGATTATCGTCAAAAATCCATTTGCATCCGTAGAAAATCCTCTTGGGACTTTACCAATTCTTTTTCTCTCGTTTGGTTCTTTTAACACCTCATATACTATCCCATTGAGATATTACTCAAGTAGTTTTACTCTAGTGAATCTCAATTGATTTTATATTCATATCTACAACTGCTTTTCATCATATCACTATTGATATCTACTTCAAGTCACCATCATTAATTGATTGTACTATTATATTTATTCATTTAAATCATTCACAAGAACCAAAATCCTCTCTATCATAAATAACAATTATAATAATCAATGACTACAACATCTTATGCTGAATCAATGCATTCACTTACCTCTAAAAACTCCAAATATTCAGTTTATCAAACTGACGGCAAACCACTCAGTAATGAAGCAATTTACAGGGCAAAATTAAAATATGGTATTCATAATAATCCAGCTAAAGTCAATTTAGGTGTTGACCCATCTGCTTCTGATACTGCTGCAATTTTAGCTGCAAATACCGATTTATCAATTCATGCATATCATAAAGATTTATCTGCTGATGCTGCACATGCTGCTTTAATTGCAAAACCTCAAGAAATCATAGGTTGGAAAAGATCTAGTATTGCTCCAGAAGCTGAATATGCTGCTCTTTCCGCAAAGTCATTAAAACATCCATTTGATAAACCAATCAATTCATCTTATAAAGAAGCAGATGCATCTGATGCTGCATCCGCTGTTTTAAATAAAAATTCAAAATCCCTTGCAAGATCTCAATTACAAGATATTTATGATTTTGATGATGTTAGATCAGGTAAAGTTACTCTTTCTAATTTTTCAAACCTTAAAAATAATAAATCTCTTAAAAGTTTAGCATCAACCAAAGATTTCAGATCTGGTCTTTCAACTTCAAATATCGCCAATGAAGGCTCAAGAAAAATGAATATTGGTGATATTACTACTGCTGCAACTAAAGCTGCAAAAGAACAAATTGATAAAAGAATGACTCCGGGTGAAGATAAGAGAGCAGGTATTAAAACTTCTTTAAAAGCTGCAAATTCTAACAAAGATACTTCAATTTATATTCAAAATATTCATAACCGAGCAATTGAAGCTTCTAAAAAAGAATTGAATAAATCTACTACTAGAAAATATGGCCTTGAAACTGCTTCTGATAAAGGTTTAGTTACTAATCCTGCAGAATATGCCGCCACTTCTTTGAAATTGAATTCAACTAGAGAAAGTTTTAAATCGACTATTAAAGATAATACTCTGGTAACCCAAGATATTTATGCAATTGCAACCGAAAAAGTTAACAAAAATCTTCAAAAAATAAATGATGAAGTTGCAACTAAGAATTTCCACGCAGATGTTAAAGCAACTGAACAAGCTTATAAAATTGCACAAGCAAATGCAGAAAAGAGGAGACTTGCGGAACCTGCACCTGGTAGTATAATGTTAGGCGCTGGTTTGACAATGAAATATAATGAAATTGAAAAAATGGCAGCTACTCTTGTTCAACCTGCAATTGTTGATATGGAATCTAGAATTGTTGAAATGAAGGCTCATGATGATGAAAGAAAATTACTACCTGCAAAAATGAAGCAAAGAGATCTTGAATTAAAGGAAGAAAAAAGACAAGCACAACTTGAGTTGGAACAAAAGAGAGCTGAAAATGCAAAGGTTAGAAGAGATCAATTAGCTCTTGATAAACAGGGATTAGATGAAGATCATGAAAATTATAAAATCCATTTGGCTAATGTTTTAACTGAAAGAAAGGATGAATTTTCTAACCAAGTTGAAGAAGAAGAAGAAGTTAAGAAAAATATTGATGAAGAAAGAGCAGAAAAATTAAGAGTTTTAACTGAAAATAAAGATGCTAAAGATTCTGAAAGAAAAGAAGAATTAGATGGATTACAAGCTGAAAGAGATGAAAAGATTGCACCATTACTTTCTGAATTAGAAGTAGAAAATTCTAAATTAAAGGAATTAACAGATGATAGAGTTGAGAAAGAAAACTATTTCAATGATATCAATTCTAAAGTTGAATCTACTCAAGCTGAATTAGATGAAACTTTATCAAAGCTTGAAATTATGAATAAGAGAATAGAAGAGTTAGAATCTGATGTAACTGAAGTTAATGCTCAAGCAGCTACTATTAGCTCCTCTGCCGCTACAGCTGTAGCTTTACTCGATGGTGAAGGTAAACAAAAGGAGTTACAATTAGATTCATTAGCAAAAGAAAGAAAAGATTTAGAATCTAAGCGTACTGAATTACATGCTTCTAATACTGAAAAAGTATCTGAACTCAAGCAACTTTCGCTTGACCATTATGAAGAAGACAAGAAAATTAATAATGATTATCCAGAACATTTGCGTAAAGAAGTTATTAGTCCTGAAGATGTCAATGATGATGATCTTGATGATTCTAAATTTAAATTGGATGATTCAGCTATTGAAATTCCACCTGAAGTTGAATCCGAACCTGAAATTGAACCTGAAGAAGTTTGGCCTAAATCTGAAGAAGCTGAAGTTGAAGAAGCTAATGAAAATGAAGCAGAATCTGGTGAACAACAAGTTGAAAGTAAAGCTTTGAATGAAGTTGGTGATTTGGCTCCAACCGGTGGTGCTGGTGCATTGGCTAATGTTTCAAAGGGAGGAAAACCACCAATGACAGATGTTCCTACTACAAAAAAGGTCCAAAAGTCTTTTGCAGCAACTTTAGCACATAAGGCATCTAAAAAATTGGCTAGTGGTGCAACTCCAAAGAGCACAAGAACTCCTAAAGCAACCTCAAAAGCAACCCCAAAAGCGTCCGGTAGTGATCCAATGGGTGATACTAAAAAAAGTTTCATGGGGTTGTTTAAAGGATCCAAATCTAAGGCGAGTCCTGCAAAAGCAAATCTAGCAACCTCAAAAGAAAAGGTCTCTTCTACTCCTGCGACTCCAGTTAAGGCCGAAGCTGCCCCAACCGCAGAAAAGGCAGCTGTAGTTGAACAGAAGACTCAGAAGAAAGCTGAAAACGTTGATGACGACGTTTTCAGTGGATTTTCCCAAGGATCTGAAGTTGAAGCCTAGACTGCCCGTTTGGAATTTGGCCATAATTGCATGATTTCCGAAAAAACCGTTTTGTTATATTAGTGTCTTTTTATTATTTTACTATTTTACCATTTACATGGGGAGGCCGCTTCTGCTGCTTGCTCTGCTTTATCGTATACTTTTATTTTTGTATTTTGTATTTTGCATTTGCTGCAATAAATATTCTTATCATGTTTTCAACAAGACGCGTTGCTGGTTTAAATTTCGCTGAAAAGGGAAAACAGCAACAAGTGAAGAAAAGTGAGGAAATTTAATACATTGGATAACCAAAGCAGAAGTGTTGTTTATTTGAAGCAGTGGAGTGAATGAACAATGGCAAGACGGAAAATCAAAGCAGTTCCTGTTGTTGCGGACAAGGGTTTAAAGAAAAGCAAGAAAACAGGGTCGAAGACGTTGAACACGATTATCAAAAGAGATCCATATGAGTCGGAAGAAGAGATAGGATATTTAAGAGAAGAGGCATCGATGTCGAGTGGGTTGATGAAGAACCAGCCGGGAGATCCGCTAGAAGCTAAAAAGAGGAAGAACAGGAAAGGTACTGTTGCATTGAGAGAGATCAAAAAATTCCAAAAGAGCACCGATTTGTTGATGCGTAAATTACCATTTGCTAGGTTGGTTAAGGAAATTGTGCAGGAAGAATTTGGAAATGATGCGGAGTATCGTTGGCAAAGTGTAGCTATTTTAGCATTGCAAGAAGCTAGTGAAGCATATCTAGTTCATCTGCTAGAAGATACAAATCTTTGTGCAATCCACGCAAAGAGAGTCACAATCATGCAAAAGGATATTCATTTGGCTAGGAGATTAAGGGGAGAATGATTGTTCAACCTGCGTCTTTTTATTTTATTGCTTTTTATTACCATAATCTCCAATTGGGTAGTTTATGTTTTGTTTTAATAGTTCTGTGTTTTTTTATATTTCTTGCTACTAGAGCACTTTATAGTTTAATTTAATCTTACAAATATAAAAGGGAAAGAAATTTATAAAGAAATATTCCAAATTGAGGAAGGACCACTCTCATCATAAACCTCTCTAGACAAACAGAATTCATTACTTGAATTGAAAACTTGTTTGGATAAGATTTCAGCACCAAGAAATGAACAATCTTCAAACCCGTGCTTTTTCCATTCACTGAAATATTCAACTTTAGGTACAAGTTTCAAATGTCTTGGAACTTGACCAATTGATGAATCGTCGACTGGTCTGACATCGTTTCTGAATTGCGATTGTGGTTGTAAAAGTTTATTATCAGATAAAACAACATAATTTGAGAATAAATGAAAAATGATCTTTTCCTTTAAACCTTTTATCTTACTTGTTTGGCCGGTTATGATTATATTGTCATAACAATCTTGTCTTTTCTTTAAATCAGAAACTTTTTTCAGTGAATGATAAATATCAAAAACTATTGAGTCGATTAAGTCGTTACAACCTTGAAATCTTTCTTTTCCTACTATTAATTCATTATTATTTGAATCAGTAAAAACATTTGTTTCCAGCTCGGAATTAGGTCTGGTTTCAACCTTCTTATTTGTTTTCTTAGTACTGTCTTCTAACAATTCTCTGGTGGATTTATCACTCGTAACAATTGCAGCAATATCTAAAATACCGTCTTCTTCTTCTTCTTTATCGTCCAAATTTTCAATCAAGCCTTTCATTCCAAAAAATGATTTCTTTGCATCTTCTTCACTCAAACATTCAAAAATAGAAGATTTTTTCAGCTCCTCTATTTGCTCATCTGAAAAATTTGGTAGTAATTTTGACAATGATTGATTAATTGAAGTCCCACCTTTACCAATGATTTTTTTACCTTGGTTGAAAATTTGATAGTCAACTATCGGAGTTAATTCACTCTTTTCATAACCCAAATCAATAATCAATGAATTGGCTATTGATCCATGTGAGAACAAAATGCACAGCTCGATTGGAACGATACTTATACTATGAATGTTCATGGTTTCAAATGCAAAACTAACAAATGATTCCATTAAAAATGGGTTCCATTTTCCAGATGTTTGGACCAACAGTAAATTCACATGTTCCAAGGTGTAATCGTCTGCATTTTTAGAACCAAACGGCGTATTAGTTTCGTTGTTACCTTCTAAAGCCTCATTTTTCGCATCATTACGGTCTTTTAAAACCGACGTAACAACCAGTTTAATAAATGCTTTAAATATTTCAATATCCACTATTTCTCCCTTGACTATTGGCATCACCTCAGTGCAATTCTCACTATCTTCTAAGCTCAAATCGCCATTTTCCTTCTTATACACCACTGTCGGAATCGAATGAGAGGGCAATCCCAATGGGTCCTGCAAACCAAACGTTACCAACGTATGTTGGGACCCTGGTTGAACAACCATGTAGCTATCTTCTTTATATCCTGGCACCATTGTTCCTATACGTCTATATCTCGTTCAAAACTCCAAAACGGTGTCTATTCTTCTTATAAAAACCTTTAAAAAACATCAACACAATTCAAAATCCACAAACATTACAAAACCCCCTCGCGCGTGGAAAAAAAACAGTATAAAAGGGCCCCATTTCCCAGCAGAGCTTTGAATCGAAGTGCTTTTGGGCTCTTCCTTTTTCATACTTACCTTGAGTGGCTACGGGAGATCAAACAATCCGCAGTGGCCGGACACGTTCTGGTTGACATTGCACACACCTGTTGCCGCACGTGGCTGTCAATACTGTTCTTTTGAATGGGTTGGGGCTTATAATTTTTGAGGACTTTTGACTTTGAGGAAACTGGCACTGTTTAACAGGTTGGTTTTACTTTGGATATTAGTAAATTTAAGAATATATGATTTTGCTTTGGATATTAGTAAATTTAAGAATATATGGTTTTGCTTTGGATATTAGTACGTAGAGAATTATTCAAATTAGTTTTACTCTGAATAATAGTAAATATAAAAATACCTAGGTTTTACTTAGGATATTAATACGTAGAGAATTATCCATGCTAGTTTCACTATGAATACTAGTAAATATAAGAATACCTTGGTTTTACTATGGATATTGGTACCTAGAGAATTATCCATGTTAGTTTTACTCTGAATATTAATATAATACCTTGGTTTTTTTTTGGATATTAGTACATGTAGAATCTTGTATGTTGGTTATAAAAATTATCTATGTAGGCTTTACAACAGCTTCGTAAACAAATTGCATGAAAGTCTGTAAACTGATATCATCAGTCAATATAACTGCACCGTTATCACCATCATTATTTCCAAATCGTGCCTGTTGTTCCAATGTAACACTGTTGTTGTAACTTGTTGTTGGATTCAGCTTAGACATTAGAAATCTGGCTTGCGATCCACCTTCTTCAGTGTCTATGAATCTTGGTAGTGGGAATCGATCAAATAAAATATCTGCAGCCTCTTGTCTTGGTAGTTGGAGGAAATTTTTGAAATATTCGTACTCTGGTAAATCTTGATACCCCTGTCTACGCCAATCTGCAATCAAGGATCCATGGAAAATCAAAATATGGAAGAAAGTATCTAAAAACAAAATTCGGTTGCCTTTAATTGATGTAGAATCTAGTAAAACAGGCTCAGGTTCTTCCTTTTCGATTTCAAATGCTGTCAATGTTGGTTGGATCATTGTCAATGAATTCATACAATCTTCTGTTAATAAACAATGACGATAAAATGATGTTTCATCCGGGGATGAGTTAAAAATTTGAATAAAGTTGCTTCTTCTCAAATGGTACATGAACTGTGGTAGCAGATTGATACTTGGTGGTAAAATGATTGATTTGGGATCATTTATTCTATACTGTGCAAAAACCGACAAAAAATCAATTAGGATTTTGTTAATGTATTTTACCGCAACCTCACTGGACTCATTCATGACTTTATAAACGGCAATTCTTGAAATCAAAACAGTTGCTGCTTCTTGGTCAAAATATTGGATAATTGGTTCCATCCCATCTAAAGATTGGGAAATAAATCTTTGTGATGTGGTAACATGAACATGTTGTGAACCATCAGGATGCTGATAACTCGTAATAAATTGAATAATAGAGAAATCTCCCACTGTATTTTCATCCAAATCAAAATAGATACCATATGACGAATGTGTTGAAATCGATCCTAGTTTGAAAATGTTTGTTCCATTGATACCAATTGGATTTTTATTTTTTTCTGAATAAAATTGAATGCGGCCATTATTTACAAGGTCTTTATGTTTATTAAAATACAGTGGAGTACCATGACCAATAAATCCATTAACTTTCAAATTTTTGCATTTAACTTCTAAAGTAGCATTCAATCCAAATTGAGATTCCCCAAATTCGTTAACAGATAGAAATTTATTTAAAGATTGTTTGAAAATAGCAGATGTAAAACTATCACTTTGAACGATAACACCACCAGTTTTATCAACCAAGCATTCCATTTCATTCAATCCAACCTGATCATAACATCCAACAAATATATCAATTGAATTACCATTAATTGATGCCTTTTCTGCTATTCTATTAAAAAACGTTGCATTTTCTTTAAATTGTTTCTTTGTCTTTGAATCCTTAACCAAACCATGATGTGATCTGATTGGATCTTTAAAAGATGTTGACACAATACTACCTGGACCTATTGTACAAACACCACCAGTAAACAATATAATCCTTGACCCAATTTTAGGATACAATATACTTAACAAATGAAATGCAATATTGATTGCAGATCCAGTTGCTCTTGCTTTTCTACAATATTTTTCAACTTTAAAGCTATCCTTCTTCAAAAATTCAAATAATTTGGATAATGAAAATTCACAAATTGATGTTTGCTGGAAGAATCTATTTGTTAATGGTTGATCTGAACCATTGGCATTATTTTTGATATCTTTTTTGATTAATCCTAACTTTTTTCCAATTTCTTCTTGTGTATATTCTTTAAACCCGTTAAATGAATAACATGAATGATGATCTTCAATGCCTAATTCGTAAACATTAACATTTTTACCAAATGTGATTATACTAATCATCGAATTTTTAGGCAACACGTCAATTGAATTTAATAAATTTTCAATTAAAGCACTAAATTCCGTATCATCAACAGCTAAATCTATAACATAAACAAATGCAACAGGTTTGGAATAATTAATAATGCCGGTATTTGGAATTACGTATTCCACATCTAACATACTCGGATCTAAAACTGGGGGTAAACCATTCAAATTGGGATGAAACTGCGTTCTTGAATTACAAATTGCACATGTCCAAAATTTAGAGCTAGAATCAACAATACAGTATGGATTGATGATAGATCTACATGTTTGACATGCCATTGGAAATGAATCAATAATAAATGGTTCTTCTTTTGGCCTCAATGGTTGATATAAACATGAAATTGGTATCGTACATTTGGATTCTTGAACTTTTGTACGTGGCAAAACATTAAAAGCGAACTTCAACCCCGTCTTATCCTCATAATCCTCAAATTCTGCCTGCATCCTACCTTATATATATACTTCTATGAACCTCTCTGAAAAAGAAACCAAATCAACTGTTTTTCCATCAAGTTACAACTTCTCGACACGAAAACTCAGTTTTGTCAACTCAGCCATTTGCCGTCTTTTATATAAATATATTTGCTTTGTGTTGAATAAAACAAACACATGCTGACAACGCAGTATTCTACATACAATGATCTGATTCAAACGTTAGTTAAAACTGTAGATTTTGGAGTATTGATAATAACTGTTCATCATGAGAAATTGGCTGGAGAAGATGTAATTCCACATGTTACACTTGATCCAAATGATGTGACGCCAAAGAGATGGACACAAATGATTCAAAAAAGTAAAATGTATATAGTGGAAAATATAAATCTTGATGAAATATATGAAACTTTATGCATGAGTGTGCAAAAACTACATGTAGAAGAAATCGAATTTCAAGTGTATGTGATTGATGGAATAATTGCGTGCTTTTCAGAGATCTTTTCTGAATTTTTAGAGAAACAATATATTGATTTTACCAGACTTAATTTCCGAAAGGTCTATCTTATATTTTTAAAGATTCAAGAACTTGATAGGTTGAGTGGATATAAAGTCCAGATTAATGAAACCCGAGAAGTTTGGAGCGTTGTAAGTCAAATATTTTTACCGTGTAAAGACTCAAGCGATTATACAGCACTGGTTGAATATATAGGTGGTAGTTATGAACTAGTTGGTGAAACATTGGGAAGTGATTCGTTCGTGAAATTAGATGATGTTTTACAAAGGTTCAATATAAAATATAGATAGAGGTTAGAATATAGATAGAGGTTAGAATATAGATTCGAGCGGATATGTTTTAGTAATTGTTATTGTATGCATTTGAAGTTGAATTTATATTTGATTGTAGAGGAAAATTTGGAGGATCATTTTGGGATGGATTTATTGAGAGACTTGATAGATCAGGATATGTTTGAATGAATTGGGATATGGCTGGATCTTCTGGTGTTGGTGCAGTGCTTGTTATAAGATTTTGATAAATTTGTAGACTATTATCGATGTTTGATTGCAAGCTTTGTAATTCTAATAGTTTCAACTTCTGAAGTTCTAGAATTTGTTTTAGGTTATTTTTAGTCTGTTCAATCTTTTGGATTTTATTGGGGAATGCATTTGATAACAAAATTGATTCAAATTGTTGGCTTGACATGGAAGAATTTTTAACTTTCTTATTAAGATCCATCAATTGTGATAGTGTTGATTCGATGTCGAAAGAGCTGTTTAATAAGTTAATTAAATTTTGTAAATCAGAATGGATAGTTTTCGGGATTTTTTTAACATAATTAGTTGGAACGATACCTGCTCTACCATTCAGACAACCACGTAACCAATCATTATTAATTTCTTCAACGATTGTAATTATATCATCTTTGCTAAAAGATAAAGTATCTTCATCATCGGATGCTAAATCATATAATGCGACAACTTTATCAGGTTTTGTTAAATCTTCATTTAATGTTTCAATTTGACGAAAAGATTGATTTGAAATCTGTGGAGATAATGGGGGCATATTTTGATAAGAATTTGGAATTTGAAGTTGTGGAGCTGGTGCAGATATTGCTGCAGATACTGGTATAGGTTCAGGTGCTCTTTGCTCAATTTGAGATTGAGGTAATTGTTGTGATACTGAATCTTTCAAAGACATTTCGATTGCCCGTTTCAATTCTAAATCTTCTTCTTGATTTGAAGACAAAGGGATATTTCCTTTATTACCATCGACTTCATCTATTGCTTGTTTAGTTAAGCTTGGATACTTCAATTGTAAGTCTTTAAAGGTAGTTTTAAAAATAGATAAACTTTCATCATTTTGAAATGACTTTGAAAGTTTGTAAATTTCTTTGACCAGAGCCAATTTAACAGATATGTGAATGATTGAATCATCGACAATTGATAATAAATTTTCATTCACGAAATCAGGGGTTGCAATATGAGCTTTCATCATAGCACCACAATTTTCAGCAAAAAAATCAAGTACTGTGATTGATCTCAAAAGAGTGTTAGCATTTGATGATTGTAATTTGACTTTAAGTAATCTAAGAGCCGTTGTTACATTTGTCGAAGGGTTTTTGTTTATCAATTCTACCAAATCTAGTAAAGTACCATAATCATCTTCCTGTAAATCCGGGGATGTGGTCTTGTCTATTAAAGAGTCAATTGGCATTTAACAAGCTAATTAAGTATAGATAATGGAAGCTGATTTATCTTTGTATGTGTCTAATGGCAAGTGGCAAAAATATTCAAATCAGTAATTCTCAAATAAGAAAAAGAAGAAAATAAAAAATCTAGAAAATAAAAAATCTAGAAAATAAAAAATCTAAAAAATAAAAAATCTAAAAAAAGGCATCTTCTCAGATGTCAAAATACAAAGATTCTGCGGCGTAGATCTTTTAATTACCGCACTAGATATGTTACAATTGTTTTTGGCACCCTTGTGCCGCACCGCTGTGCCGCACACTCGTCTAGTAGATCTCCCTCTAGCACCGTCCTACCTACCATTCAGGCGTAATTGCACCACCGCTTTAGCACCGTGCCAGCACCGTGCCAGCACCGTGCTAACATATTTCTCTACAGCGCTCTAGTGTGCCCAACGTCTCGCACGCTCCGTGCACCCCCTTCCTTCTTCCCTCGCACACGCCGCACACACAACCAGCCGCACTTGGATCTGTCTTTAATTGGATGATTTAAAACCGCCTGATAACAAAATGACACATCGATTAGGGGTGTGCTTAGTGGATATTATTATTGCGTAGAATGTGTGTCTGAACTAGAAAGCTAATCTTAGTGTGTGAGGAATTTAATTCTAGATAACTGCAGAGTCATTTTTCTTTTTGGTGTACCATTTATCACTCAATTATAGGTCTAGTGCTTTTTTTGTGTTAACACCCCGTTTCGTATTTACTGTGTTGTTGTTTTTCGTGTTCACTTCAGTGTTCTGACTGTCCTCTCATAAGCCTACACATATTGATATCACACAATACACACAATACACACAATGCAAAACAATCCACTGCTTGATTTTAATACCTTCACACTGAACTACCCCTCAGATCAAACCAATGACGGTTTTAACATGAACCCGCTGGATAAAATGAACTCTGCTGTGATTGGCAATAACCCCACGTCTTCAATGCCAATGGATCCAATGAAGATGTTGAAGCAAGAATTGTTTAAAGAGGAATCCGAATTCGATAACACATCACTTGAAATTTTCAAAATGTTCAACAACACCAATAATCTTCTTCCAAAAAATAAAAGGATCCTGAATTTATCATGGAGAATCAATAGCGTTAATAGGGTTAAAAAGAATAGAAGATCATCTTCTTCTACTTCTTCTTCCTCCGCTTTTTCCATGACAAATTCAGCCTCTAATTCTGCTTCTGTCTCTGCGCCGGCTTCATCTCATAATAACATATCTTTACTCAATAGTTATCCTTCAGATCAACTGATAGATCTCAATAACAAAAATTTGGGTCCGAAGAAACAAGCCTCTCAAAATCAACCCCGCACAAATAATAACACAAACTCTACTGATTTTGACTACATAGAACATATTAGGAGAATATCAAAGGAAGAATACGGTATGAATAATGAACATGCAATATCCAATAATTTTAATAATGACATTTTTAGTGATATGGATATTACAAATATGCATTCTCCGCCTATAAGCCATTCAGTATCTTCAACTTCTACAAGCGTATTTTCTTTTAATCAACCATCACAGCAAAGACCTCAAGTTGTATCTCATAGATTATCTTCTTCTTCATTAAAAAGATTGCCTCCAAATTTAATTAAGAGTGGTAAAATGACCAATTTTATGCCAAATGAAGATTTTAATATTGAAAACTTTTTAAACTTTGATGAAAATTCTAATTTTTTTGTTGAAAATAAGAGTAAGCCTAAATCAAATGATTTAAATTTAGATTATGATTTATCGAATTATATCAATACTTTAGAATCTTCATTAGATAATCAAGCTGATGTAACAGCTGCTAAACCACCATCTACAACTAATTCTACTATTTCAAATAAAACTTTAAATACTGAAGAAAATTACCCAACTCCAATGACAATGACAACATCACCATCTTTAAAACAAACTAATAATTTAATCAAAAATCAAACAATGACTCATTCAATTTCAGCAAATAGTAAAGCATCCTTAACTTCATCTATTCAACAACCTGTTTGTGAGAATTGTTTTACAACAACAACTCCACTTTGGAGAAAAACAAGTGACAATCGATTACTATGTAATGCATGTGGTTTATTTTTTAAATTACATGGTGTCATTAGACCTCCAACAAATAACAATCAACAGCAACAACAACAGCAAGCTCAAACTATCCCGTCATATCATGGACGTCCTTCGATCACATCTCCATTAACCACTACTTCGATGAATACAGTACAGTCTACTCACTCTGTTGAGGCTACGCCTTTCAGAAGTCTTGAACAATCATTATTATCTACAACTACAAATAAGAATATATCTTCCTCAATGCCAGTAAGTTCTGGTTTTATCAAAAAGAGAGCATTCAGCACAATGACAAAAGCCGAAAACATTGTTCCTCTTGGAGAACCAATGACCAACAGTGACTCCCATATGGGTGAAGCTCTTGCTACCGACTGGGATTGGTTGAAGTTTGAACTTTAGCCGGCATGTCGTTCTCAATCACTAATATTAAAGGGTTATATATGGATATAAAGGGTTGTGAAGGGTTGTAAAGAGGGATTATTTCCTTCCCTGTTGTTATTTTTTTACTTTTTTTTTTGCTTTTTGATTAACTTTTTTCTTTGGAGTCTTGATGAATCCAATATATATTTGCCTTAGTGTTGGTGTTATTGTTGCATTTTAGATTCGAGTCTTTTTGATTCTAATTACAGAAACTCTTTCTTTGCTATTTTGATTTTCTAGCTTTTTAAGACGTATGAGATCACTTCCACAACCTAGATATTCTAGGATACGGACAATCCACAGAATCTTTAGGTCAATTATAAATTTATTTAGTACAGGATATATATCAGATTCTTCTGCGTTTGCTCGTCATACAGTATTAAACAAATCATCTCATAAAACAAAGATTAGAACATCAAGAATCACAGGTAAGCCGACATCGAGGAATACAATGGTGAATAGGTTGGGCAATAAAGTGATTTCTGAATTGTTTGAAGATGAAACACTTATAGGTAATGTTATTAAAAATGAAATCGGCAATTTGGCCTGTGATAACACGATGATTGTTAATGATATTAATCGCAGTTCTAAAAAGAGCATTTTCAGCTTCTGGAAAAGCGGCGAACGGGCAGATTTAAGTTTAACTTAAATCTATCAAATACTTATATACATATATACCATGGTTGTTTTTTTTATGGCATATTTCCACCTTTTTATAGACCGTTTCTAATCTAATATAATATGCATAAGTAAATAAAGTAAGTCAATAAATCAAATAGCAATTATATGCAGTTGACAAAATGCTTAACATGATTTGTGAAAATTCGAGAAGCTGAATATTTATTTTTCCTGTTTTGTCTATGGTGCTTACGTGTCTGTTTCACCATCTTGAGACTTTAACACACAATCAAAAGCTTTATACCTTTAAAAACATATAGTAAAAGATGAAAGTAGCATTGAATTTGCTCCTGTTTTTATTGTCTTTGGTTTCAACAGTAATTGCAGGTGAAGATTACTATAAAATTTTAGGAGTTGATAGAAATGCAGATGAAAAGCAAATTAGAAATGCATATCGTCAATTGAGTAAAAAGTATCACCCTGATAAAAATCCTGGTGATGAATCAGCTCAACATAAATTTATGGAAATTTCTAATGCTTATGATATTTTAATGGATTCCGAAAAAAGACAGATCTATGATCAGTATGGCGAAGAAGGATTACAAGGTGGTGCAGGTGCTGGAGGAAATGGTGGTGGCCGTCACGATCCTTTCAGAGACTTTTTTGGAGGTCAATTTAATAAAGGTCCTCCAAAGGCACAAGATGTTAACTCTGAAGTTAAGGTAGCTTTGGCTGATTTTTATAATGGTAGAAATTTTGACTTCCAAATGGATTTAATGGATATTTGTGGTGAATGTGAAGGTACTGGATCTTCGGATGGACTCAAACATCAATGTACAGATTGTCAAGGAAAAGGTAGAATTTTGCAAAGAAGAAATTTCGGTAATGGTATGATTCAACAGATGGAAACTGCATGTCCAAAATGTAGGGGTAAAGGTCAGTTAATTAAACACAAATGTAATAAATGTAAGGGACAAGGTGCATATCAGCAAAGAAAATCATTTAATGTACATTTATCCCCTGGTGCTCCTAGGAATCATATGGAAGTATTTGAAGGTCAAGGGCCAACCCAACCTGGTGTTGTAGCGGGAAATCTTAATGTTATCATTAGGGAGGATGCTGATAAAAATTTCGGATACAGAAGAGTAGGTAAAAACCTATACAGAACTGAAGTTTTAAGTTTGAAAGAAGCTTTGGGTGGTAATTGGTCGAGAGAGATACCTTTCTTTGACACATATGACCCAAAACTCAATATATCTAGAAAAGATGGCCAGCCAGTTCAAAATGGCGAAATTGAAATAATAAAGGGTAAAGGTATGCCTGATATTCAAGGGGCTGATGAATATGGAGATCTATTCATTGAATATGTGGTTGTTTTCCCATTAGGTAATAAAAATGTGTTAAAAAATTCACATGATGAGTTATAAAAATAAAGATATTATGTATGATTATTTCTTTCTATAGATTAAATTTGGCTTTCTTTTTCCTTAAAATTGTGTTTCCCGAGCAACTTTGATTTCTTGAATTGTTTGTATTCTTTGAGGACTTTCAACGAATAGACTTTCAATTAATAAAACTAATTCATGTGTTTCTAATTCATAAAGCTTAGCCTCATAAAATAAATCAAGTATTTGCTTCAAATTAGATGACAAAATAAGTTTGATCTGTTGTAATTTGTGTAAACTTTGGATTTTTTCAATCTTAATGTTGATATTTTGGGTTCTCTTTGAGACGGAGTTAACGATTTGATCAATTGTTTCACTTAAAATGCTTGATTCATACAGAGATATATCTTTTCGCAGTAAAATTTTGTTGCAAATATCATTGAATGATGTAAAAATCATTGTAACAAAAACATTAGCAACTAATTGGGTATTTAATTTGATCAATTGTTCAGATTGCAAAGCTATTTCATCATATTGAGTTTCATATCTAATCAAAAATTCTTTGCTGTAGCTTCTAATCTCGGTTTCTGAGAAATCGTTATCGCTCCAAAGCGTTAAATTATAATCTGAAATAATAGAAACCAATTTATTGCTATATTGGTTCAAAAATTGATCTAAAGAATTAGAATTCATTTTATAACAGCTTGTCAAATCAACATCATATTTATTATAACATTCCTCAAGAAGCTTATTGTAATCATTATAAAATAAAATTGGGCTATTATAAGTGTTTTCAATTTTATTTTCAACCATCATAAAATATGAGATACATAATTTTTTAAATCCATGTTTGAACAACTCATTGGACTCATTAATATGTGACAAATTAACGTCTAATTTCTTCAAATCATCAAAATTGGACATATATTTATTAAAGATTTTCATTATCTCATCAACTAACAATGAGTATTTATATTTTGGAATAGTAACTTTATCGGATCGTTTCTTATCAAAAAGTTCAACGGCGTCATCGATTTCAACTTCTTCACCCCATGCACCCCATTCATCATCCTCTTCACTTTCATTTAATTCGGCTGGTGTGTCTTTAGTAGGTTCATCATCTAAATCCAGGTCTAAATCATCATTTCCCCATCCATCTTCTTCTTCTTCTTCTTCTACTACTACTGCTGCTGCTGCTTCTTCATTTTCTCCATCTTCATTCCATCCATCTTTATCATCCCAATTACTGCTCCAATCATCATCATCTTTAGTAAGCTCTGGTTCAGATTTTTTTGTATCTTTTTCGTTTGTTTTTGATGTTGGAATGCTAATGTCGACAGTAATTAATTTTTCATCTTTTAACATGTCATCATACTCATTATTCATCAACTTAATCACAAATTCTTTAATTGAATTGATCGTAACATCGACTAAGTTACCCACCCAAGAGCTAGTTAAATCATCAATCCAAAATTCTAATTCGCAAATTCCATCTTGAGACCATCCCGGCTGAGATAGTGATGCAGAAATGGAATAAAGTTTAGCAACACTAGAAATTTTACTGCCTTCATCGTAGCATAATTTGTCAATAATTAATGGATAAACATTCTTTTTTTCAAATATCTTTTTTTTAGTTTCTTTTAATATAGCTTTCCCAATTATTAATCTCAAATTGCTATATGAATCAATTTTTTCTAGGCTTAATGCTAGAAAATCAAAAAATTGAATAAGATACTTAATTGATTCAGTAAATGTTAAAAAATCTTTGTTGGAATCTACAATCCTAAGCTTAGCAGATACGTCTGAGTTTTCAAAAACAATAGAGTTTCCTTCACTCAACTTATTAAAAGCATTTTCCACCCATTGGTTGCATATTTTAGTTATGTTAAAGATTTCGTTAAGCTCAGCAGTCAAAAAAACTGTGCATAATTTTAAAAAAGAGCTAAATTGTATTTCATCAGTAACAGTTTCTAAGTTAATTTCCATATCTTCGATTGTTAAATATTTTGTAAACTTTTCCTTTGCATCATTTTCTAATTCTCTCTTTAAATCGTATAATTTTCTAACTAATTCATTTGTGATTTTTAAGGATGAAATATCTAATTCATTTTGAAGCTCATTCTTCACTTCTGTAATCTTGGATTCTAATTTTTTGTATAAATGAACTCTAGGTTCAAACTGGCTTTGATGAATCGACTCATTGATGATATCATTGACAATATGTAACTGATTGCATACTTCAACTAGTTCACTAATTTCCTTTTTACTGTATTGTATAAAGTTAAACGTATTGCTGTGGTTGATATTATCTGCATTATTTTTCGTTTTGTTTATAACGTGTTCTAATTGCCCCAGATTATAATTGCTGAAATATTTGTCTAATCCGCCATCAAGTCCGTTTAATTTTTCATCAATCAGATTGATACGGTCGTGTGTAAGATTTTCTTGGGTGTTCATACTTCCTTACCACAATTGTTTTTGAAAGAAATGAACAGTTCTGAAAAATGATCAATCTTCAAAATATTATGTCAAATTATCAAAAATCGCTGGTCGGTTTTAAAACAGTAGATTTACAAATTAAAATACATTAAAAATACATATGATTGATATACTACAATTAAATGACAAGATACTTGTCCATTATTGCTTCTGCTTGTTCAAAGTTTTTGCTGAGATTGTAAATGATGTAAAGGTTATGAGCAGCTTCTTTTTTTAAATCATATTTAGGATCATCAATTTCAATTTCAAGAACCTTTTCATAAAATTTAATAGCTATGTAGTCAAGGCCTAATAAGTTGAAACTTCGGCCAATATTATAGCATGACTCCATGTGGTGATATGAATCATTTTGATCTTTTGAGTTGACATATTCATATAAAAATGTCAAGCCTTGCAAAATTTGGAAATTTGTATTTAACGTTTTCCTTTGAACAGATCTATGAAGATGCGCAAGGCCTAACAAAAACAGCAAGTCTGGATTATCTGGATATTGGCTGTATAATTTTTGTAAATAAATGAGAGTAGAATAGTATGATTTGTTGGTAAACAAGTAGGATGCATAAATATAATTGATTAAGAAATGATCTTTGGAAATATCAACATTAGTTTTAGTAATAGTTGCTTTGCCGGCGACATTTTCCTTTCTTTCATAACGTAAAGAATCGAAAGCTTTAACTTGACGTAGCATAAACTTTTGAGATGGAGGGTCGGCGTAATTTTCTTCCATTTCTGAAGTTGTGACTATACTTGCCAAATATAACTTCATTGAGTCAACTGAAAATTGATATTCATTCATCAAATTTCTGGTTTGTACCATAATTATTGGTGTGTTCTTTGTTATCACACCAATAGATAATCCTGCTAGTTGAGTTGTCAGTTCCTTACCTTTGAAAACATTAACATGTTTGACAATATCTTGAATGGATGTGGCAGCCTCTGCATCATGCTCAAATTCCGCAATTAATAAAGCATATTTAATAAACAAATCATACCACTCGTCATAACTTAAACCCTTAAAAACATATAATGGGCATTCGGCAAATTGGAATTGTTGAGAAAGAATAATTTCATTTTGTAAATATTTCATTCTAATAATTTTTTGATCGATACCTAATTTCGATGTTCTTGAACGTAATCTCATATTAAACTTCTTAGCCTTGTCAGAAGAAAAAAACCATCTGTACATTGCAAAAATTTCAATCAAATCAGAAACCATTTCAATCCATATAGTAGCCATAGTTTTTAGTGAAGCTGTTTCATTATCAGATAATTCATCTTTCTTATGAAGAGTATCAATCTGGATTAATAATTTGGCACATTTATCGTATAACTTTTTCACTCTAATTTCTGACTTCATAGACATCGTTCCTAGTTCTTCCTCCGAATAAACTATTCTCTTTCTCTTTTTTTTCTTCACTGGCCCATCATCAATAATTGGTTGCATTTCAGAAATATTGTCATTATCCATGTCATCATCTTCATCATCCTCTTCAAAATCATCAACCAAAGAATCTGTTTCTGTTACTTTAAAAGCCTCTTCAGTTGCTGCCTTTTCTTTATTTCTTTCTGCACGTGCCTCTTTATAAAGCTTGTTAGCAGCTTCAATGTCATTTAAATAAAAGTAGCATTCAGCAAGTGCAATCTTTAAATCGATATTTTCATTATCGTATTCTAAAAGTCTTATATAAGTATCTTTTGCATTTTCAAAATCTTCTGTCTCTCTTAAACATTTTGCAATAGTCATAACCAACTCGCTTGTGTTATATTCTTCATAATATGACAATGGAATCAAAAACTCTAAAGCTTCCCGAAATAAAGCAAAAGCTTCTAATTCCATACCAACTTTAAAAAACAAATCTGGGGTTTCTTCAACTGATTGTTCCAAAAGAATTGAAAAATGCTTCAATGCTTCATCTTCGTTTTTATTGTTTAAACGGAATATACCTAGTTGAACTCTAATATCAATTGGTAGAGAATAATCTAAACCATTTTCATGAGATTGCAGTTTTTGGAACCTTGGATGATCAAACCGTCTTTCATCGAATTCAGTATCGTTATTAAGATTTTCATCCCAAAAAGTTTGTAATTCTCTCTCCTGAATCCATCTTGATATTTGTCTCAGAGATTTAATACCCAATACCCATGCTGCCTTAGAAGAATATAATTCAGATAAAATATTTAATTCAGACCAATCAAATGTAATATTATCCAATGTCACCTGTTCACCTTTATCAATTAACTTCCTATATTTCACATTATCATCTAAAATCTTAGTATACAACGAAATCGCATCATTAACTCTACTTTCTTCAACATAGACTTTTGCTAATTCTCTTACAATTTTAGAATCGGATGGTAAAATTGATCGGATTTTCAACAAGCCTGAAGATGCTCTTTTAAATTTTCCAACCTCTCTATAAAGACAGGCACGAGCAAAAATAGCAGCGTAGTCTTTACCACCACTTGCACTTATAGCACGTCTGTAACAATATATAGCTTGCTTAAAGTGACCTAGTTCGACCGAAATTTCGGCAACAGTTTTCCAAAATTCCACATCTTTAGGATTTAAATGTGCAGCAAGAAGCCAAATGTTAGAACATTTATTCAATTCATCTTTCATACGATAAATCTCACCCAAAGTTTTATAAGCACTGAAATTATTCTTGTCCATCTTAATAACTTTTGTGTATAATTTTAATGCATTATCTAAATCATTGCTAACAAAAGCTTCATTTGCTTGTGATAATAATAGTTTAACTTCAGGATCCAGCTCCGTACGTTTAAGTCTTCTTCTCAATGCAGCCAATCCACCCTTTGATTTTCCCTTTGATCTATCTTTTAATTTTTTCTTTTTTACTCTAAAATTTCTAGCTTCTCTCAATGCATTTCTAAATACAAATTCATCATCCGAATCATTATCAGTTAAATATTCCTCGTTTTCATCATTATCACTGAATCCCAAATCCGCTAATGTTTCGTATCTTTTTTGCTTACTGTCTAAAGAATCTTCATAATCTGAATAATCTGATTCTTCATAATTATTATTTCCACCAACTCCATCACTAATATAACTGTCTTCTTCATTTGCATAGCCTCCAATCATTGAATCATCTGCACCGTCATCTGAAAATTCCAATGCCTCTTCGTTATACTCATCATCCGCCAACAATTGACGTAATTGATCTTTGGAAAAATGGTCCAAGTCTATATCAACCTGGTGGTCGGTTGAGGTATCCATTGGACTCGTCATGCCTATGTTTTCCTCTGCTAAGCACCTGTGTAAACAAAAACAACTACACGCTTAATTGTGTTTCAAACATGTACAATTAATTTTCTAGTCTGAGGGCAAGCGCCTAGAGATTCAGGAAATTTCACGTAGGCAACTTAGATATTACAATGTTTGGGATTGTTTCTTGTCAAGTACAGCTAAACAATTATCATACAATGGTATGTTTGATGTTAACAGAGTTGAACATTTATTTATAGCAAACAGCAATACTAACAATGTCATCTTTTATGGTTTCTTGTACAGTTTTCGGGTTTTACAAGTGGGTTTCCACAAATGGTGCCAATTCCACAAACTTTTGAAGATTTCTTCAGATGTTATCCAATCAAGATGATGAAAGATTCAAGTAATAGGGATGTTGCTAATTATGGAGGTAAAATATTTTTACCTCAGTCGGCATTACACCGACTAACCATGTTAAATATCAGATATCCCATGCTTTTCAAGCTTTCGGCCACCAACACCGGAAAATATACACACAGTGGTGTTTTAGAATTCACAGCCGATGAAGGTAGATGTTATTTACCAGATTGGATTATGGATACGTTAGGAATTGGTGCAGGTTCTGTGATCAAAATTGAAACAACGGATTTATCACAGGGTAATTACGTTAAATTGGAACCTCAATCTACAGATTTTTTGGAGATCTCTGATCCGAAAGCAGTTTTAGAAAATGCATTACGAAATTTCACCACTTTAACGGTAGGTGATATAATTGAGCTTAATTACAATAACCATATTTATAAGATAAAAATACTCGAGGTGAAGCCGGAATCGGCGTTAGGTGGTATATGTGTTATCGAGACAGATTTAGTAACTGAATTTGCACCACCTGTAGGATATGTTGAGCCAGATTATGAGAAATTAAAAGAAGAAAATGCCAAAAAGAAAATAGAGCAAGCATTGTCGGCACCTTCATTGAAAGGTAGAGGTGAAATGGCGAGAAGAATTAATTATGGCGATCTATTGAAAGACACGGCTAAAGAAGCATTAAGTAAATTCCAAGGAACAGGTGTTAAATTATCGGGTAAGAAACTTCATCAAGAATCACACAAGGACGAAACTGATATGAAAGAGTTGGATTTATCGGGACCTGTCAAGCCATTAGAATTGCCTGATGGATATTATTTTTTTGGTTTCCCACTAAAGCCATACGTTGATGAGTTTGATCAAGCCATGAGAGAACAAAATCAAACGCCTGAAGTTGTATTTCATGGTCAAGGGCAATCTTTGAGATCCACAAAGAAACGAAAAGATAAAAACATTTTGCATCACCCAAGCAAAAACAAAGTTCGTTCTCCGGAAGCAATAGTGATTGATTCAGATTAGGCCATAACACGCAATTTTTTCACTCGTGACATGTTTTAAATTTACAAAAAGGTTATATAATAAGTAATGTACAGCTTCATTATTTTTCTTTTTTCTTTTTTCTTTTTTTATATTAAAAATAATGATAATTAAGATTCCATTATGGAAAATGCAATGTAATCTATAGCAGAAAGTTTGGCAACATTTAGATTCTTTAGACTGAAATTTTCATAGTTACGCAATTTAACGCTTCTTAAAAGACTGGCTACTTTACGTAAGTTTATAGTATCCCAATAATCGGCCGTTTGAGAGAAATCATGGGTTGAAGCCAAAGCTGCGCCTACAGGGGAAATGAATGTCACATCGGCATAATGATAGTTATCTTCTATTTCACGAGCATTTATTTTTACGCCTTCTACAGGACCGAAAACCTGTAGCAGTTTTTCAACTAGGTGATCATCAAACTGTACACCTTGTCTATTTTTCCATTTTACGGTTGTAACTTTAGGGAATACGCTTGTTGACTGCTCCACTGTTGACGAAGATACCGGCTCCTTTTTCACCAATTGATTTCTAGAATAATCGTCGTACCATTTAGATAATTGCTCAATTTTATGCTGCCTCAAAAGTTGGGAATGTTTAGTTGAATTATACTGATTTTCTTTCTGTTTGAGATCGGTTTTGAATTTCGAAACTTTAGAATTGAAAACTTCATTCGGTGTCGATTTGCTCCACTGTGCGTCATATTCTGCTTTTAGGTTGGAATCTGATAAGAATGTATATGCTACGCTTATTTCCCTGAACATTTCTTCAGTATTATCGGTATTCCTATCAGGATGTAACAAAAGAGCTTTTTTTCTATATGCTTTTTTGATACTATCTAAAGATGCATTTGGCTCTATCCCTAAAATTTCGTATGCACTTTTCTCTCTCTGCAAAAGCCACTCGTAGTCATTCCTCTTGGACCTGTCCATGATTATCTGTTCATTATTATGTGCCCAAAACTAATAGGAAAAACCCTGATCTTAATTATCTTTATTTTTTTAGCATTTGATGTAGCGAATCGGCTTTTAAAAAGGTTTTCACTTTTCTTCAACTGTGTATTCTCTTCTTTTCCTTGTCTTTTACAATCCTTTTTAACCAACGACATGAATCAGCAATCAGAAGATGCTGTTCATATCGATGTTTTTGCTATCTTTGTAGAGTGACAAGATACAACACAAAACACATATTGTTGTTAATGATGAAAATTTTTACTCAGCTCACTCTGATCTGTAATGAAGATAAACTTTCTGTTTCCAACATTCATCAATTTTACTGACTTCAACATTAATGTGTTTTATGGCGTGTGTCTTTGTCACTAATTTCTCTGGTAAGTAGTTTCAAAATGTATTAGAATTTTGAAAAGTCTGATGATCAAATGCCATCGGCCTAAAATATTGGCCTAATGTTAAGTTTCTGTCTATTTTTTTTCTCTTTCATACTGAAACCTTGATTATGATTATTAGTGGGTAAAATAGAAAGACTGTATAAACCTTCTTCCCAATGCAAACGTTCACGTGTCCTGATCAACCTATAAATAAATGAGTTTCTTGGCATTATATTTTAAGTATGGCTAACACCAATTCATTTTTTTTGAACTTGCAATATATATACACTTGCTGACTCTTGAAGTTTGAAGTAATGTAATTTTTGCTTTTGTTTGAACATGGTTAATGTAGCTTTTGTGGTCTCCTTTGGAACTCTTCATGGAGTTTACGTGTATTTCAGCTTCTAGACTACCAATACATGTATTCTATTCTTCGTTTTTCCGGAAAAATGCTAACCAACTTAACCTGCACTGCTATACAACCATACATTAAAAATAAAGTCGACTTAATAAAGCTGAGCTGCTACTCAAAAATTAAACTTCAAAGCTCAGAAAAAAAACAAGTAACAAAAGCTCAGCTTTCAAAAGATATCAAACTGCACAATTACAATCAAATTTGATTTGATACATGACGTGGACATAAATTCGATATATGCGGCCGCTTTAATAGTTGAATTCTGGACATCACAGGCGGGATGTTATCAATACATATACGAAGAACCACAATGCATCTGTATACTTTAAAATGCTAGTGTGTTAATTGATTTATCTCTTTTTGCTTGAAACTTTACGGATTTAAAATTACTTCGTCATTCATTACCTTAAGTGCATGCATATTAAAAGAATGGTATATCTTAAAATGAAATTATGATTCTTTTATTAGAAAATAATATTTTTGGAAAAAAAATGTATACTTTGACTTGTAAAACATGAAAATACTGAAAGCTAAGAAAACTTGCGGCTAATATTAAATCTTGGATTAGAGGCTCCAATTTAAAACATATAAAAGGGTTAATGGTCTAGTGGTATGATTCTCGCTTTGGGTGCGAGAGGCCCTGGGTTCAATTCCCAGTTGACCCCTTTATTTTTTATTTTTTCCCTTTTTTGAATCGGTACGAGAAATTAAGCTGCTTCACTTTTAAGAAATAACGGCGGCTCAGACTCTAACTAAATAGGAAGAGCCTGCATTCCACGTGGGGTGCCATGCTCATCTTGTGTTGTAATTGGCAAACGCTTAAGGAATTCCAGGTGCTCTTGCCAGGGTTTTAGTTACAGGGCCCACGTTTTTCCATATACGATATAAATCCCCGGAAATCCTTTTTAATGGCGGTATAATTATCAGCATTTTGCTACTTCTCGGTTTCTTTTTAGAACTGAAATTTGGATATCACATTAGCCACGGTTTTCAATCAATCAGTACTGATATTATCAAAAGCCATGTCTACTCCAGCCACTATAGTCAGCAGCCACGAAAACAAAAGTTACGGTCAACAATGGAAAGATGACTTTACTTATAAAGGATTCAGATCTAACGTTGGCTCAATCGTTCCAAAAGGCAAAGATTTAAAAGCACAAGCAGAGGTTTGCTACAATGTGTTTGTCATTGGTGCTTATCATACAGGCAAGTTCCTTTTTTCAAAACATGCATAGATAACAGCCTGGATTTTTCTTTTATTTAACTTACTGTGCTTATTTCAGAAACCGCTACTCGTTCGTATTGTTATCTATATCTATGTATATATATTTATACTGTCTAGATTAAATAGTCATCTTTAACTTTTAATAACTGTTTAGTTTCTGCTCCAAAGCGGCTCATTCGTGCAGATTCATTAAAATCGCATGTGGGAAACAAATTCAATCTTCTATTTTGCCCTCTCAGCTCTTCATAACTTTGATATTTTGCTATTTGTAATTCCCGGACACTGGACAGGTAGCAATAAAGTTACAGTGTATGTTTTTGTTTTGTTCTAGTCTTACTTCTGTAATAGAAAACATTTCAAAAGAGACTGTCTCTGTGTTTAAACTTTTGCTCCTGATCGAAAACATTTCAATTCTCTTTTCCAAAAACAAAACACACACCAGACACTAATCAACACCAGCCACAGTGTCTATTATTATTATTATTATTATTCAAACATACAGGCATTTTACCATTTGTGTTATTTACAACCCTCTAAGATTCTGGTTACTTGCTGTAAGACATGTGTGCTATCGTGAAGCCATGTCCGAAGTACAGTCGATCGACTGCAAAGACAAAAAGGCAGCAATTTTTCAGGCTTTTTCCGATAAGGAGAAGTCAGAAGATGATTCTTTTTGTGCGAGATACGATGCTGCATCACAAGATTTACAAAAGGTTATCAGTTGAGGGGATAAAAGAAACCAAGAAATGTCACGTAGAATGAGTGAGCTCAACGGGCTGTAATAGAAGACAGGGGGCAATTAGATGCTATATTGATTGAAATTCATGGTTGTTTGACGCATCGGTGTTTTGCGCAGTATAATTCCAATTATTATTAGGCTAATAGATGATTTTGACTTGGACCCGCGGTATCAATATTACTCACTAAATGACAACTCACAGTATAAGAGAGAAGTGATAACCGGAACTAGAAATGCAATTGCAATTGACAAGATATTATTGAAAGACCTTTCTTCTTTTACTCTTCTCTTGGTTTAACGTGCAAGTTACGCGTTCTTATATAGATAATATATTATAAAGATTATTAAAAAATGGCAGATGTTGTTTTAGGTTCTCAATGGGGTGATGAAGGTAAGGGTAAATTAGTTGATATTTTATGTGACAATATCGATGTTTGTGCAAGATGTCAAGGTGGTAATAATGCAGGTCATACTATTGTTGTTGGAGAAACCAAATATGATTTTCACATGTTACCTTCAGGTTTAGTCAATAAAAATTGTCTGAATTTAGTTGGATCAGGTGTTGTTGTTCACTTACCTTCATTTTTCGATGAATTAAAGAAAATCGAAGATCAAGGATTACATTGTAGAGACAGATTATTTTTATCTTCAAGAGCTCATTTAGTTTTTGATTTCCATCAAAGAGTTGATAAATTAAGAGAAGCTGAACTTTCCAATAACAAAAAATCAATCGGTACCACTGGTAAAGGTATCGGTCCAACATATTCTACCAAGGCTTCAAGATCCGGAATTAGAGTCCATCATTTAGTAAGTGATGAACCTGAATCATGGAATGAATTCGAAACTAAATTAAGAAGATTATATGCTACCAGAACCAAAAGATATGGTGACTTCGAATACGATATTGAAGCCGAATTAGCAAGATACAAAGTTTTAAAAGAAGAAATTAAGCCTTTTGTTGTCGATTCCATTGAATTCATGCACACTGCATTGAAGGAAAAGAAGAAGATTTTAATTGAAGGTGCAAATGCGTTAATGTTAGATTTAGATTTTGGTACATATCCTTATGTCACCTCTTCTAATACTGGTATTGGTGGTGTTTTAACTGGTTTAGGTATTCCACCAACTTCTATCAAAAACGTCTATGGTGTTGTCAAAGCTTACACTACAAGAGTTGGTGGAGGCCCATTCCCAACCGAACAATTAAACGACGTTGGTGAAAAACTACAAGATATTGGCCGTGAATTTGGTGTCACTACTGGTAGAAAGAGAAGATGTGGTTGGTTAGATTTAGTCGTTCTTAAATATTCCACCTGGATCAATGGATATACCTCCTTAAATATCACCAAATTGGATGTTTTAGACACTTTCAAGGACATCCAAGTTGCAGTTGCGTACAAATATAAAGGCGAAACCCTTAAATCTTTTCCTGAATGTCTAAATACTTTGGCCAAGGTTGAAGTTGTCTATGAAACCTTACCAGGTTGGGAGCAAGACATCACCCAAATCAAGACATACGACGAATTACCAGAAAACGCCAAGAAGTATCTTGCTTTTATTGAACAATATCTCGGTGTTCCAATCCAATGGGTCGGTACCGGTCCTGCTAGAGACTCCATGCTAGAAAAACGTATATAATTTCCCCAACTATATAGATTTATATCTTTACTTCTGAGTTTTTATCACGTCATATCGCCGAAGCCGAGCCTCCACCGAGCCTGCGCAAACTGTGGCTCTGCGGGTCACGTGTTTTTGTGACTTGACATGAAGTGTGTTAAAAAAATGAGGCATCGTTTTTTCTAGGATTGTTCTTTGTCAGAAGGTTTAGGGCCTACAGCGTGTTATAAGACACGACAATGGCCTTTTCCTTTCAGTGTGAGTCTAGATAATTGTACCCAGCACATATATAGCATATGTAAGTGATGTCGTTTAATCAGCGGAACGACTTTAAGTATCATATGCCAGTTACAGGACTGAACGATAGTGGAGGTATCAATACGAATGTGGGTGTTATACACGCTTCAGAACCACACGATTCTCATAACTTGGAGGATTCGAGAGAGAAGGAATTGTTTGAAATACTAAATTCATCAAAACCTAATCCCCAAGCAAGTTTTCAGCCCGTCCCTCCTTCGAATACCAATATAACGGATGAAGATGTCGCATTTTTAAAGGCTGCTAGTGAAGTTATTAAAATGCACGAACATCATGTTGATCCGACCATTAGAGATATTTTGAATAGATTACAATATTCAAATTCTCCTCATGGAGGGTTACCGATTTCTATGCAATATTTGAAAAGCATTGATGATACTACGAATGACAATGAAAATACCGATAACAAAGATATCAATATGAATAGTAGATCGAACATATTATCAACATCAATATCAGGACAAAACAGTACAAATTACATTTATAATAATAACAGAGAAACAGAGCATTTTGTTAGTAACAAACATAACAATAATATTAATAATAACAACACCCACCACCAGAGCACCCAACACCACAACATCACTAATAATCAAAACTATCAAGAACTGAATAACTTCGATCATATTGATCATGAAGAAATATTAAGAGAGGCACATACATCTCCCACAGATTATATAATCCCTCCATTTACCGAAAACCCGTTGAGAAACCCACCATCTAATTTGGATTTCCCGCAATTTTCACTGGATATCTTTAAAACTAATGATGATAATCAAAGTCACATTCAAAACTTGATATCTAAACATTTATCTAGTAATAAAAGAATAAATACGACAGGCACACAGCAAGATTTTGGCGGAAATCATGGCCAACATGGACAACTTGGCCAAGATGAGGGCGAAGAAGAAAAAGAAAAAGATGTTGAAGACGAAGAAGAATACGAAGAGGAGGACGAAGAAGAAGACGAAGAGGAGGACGAAGAGTATGAAGCAGGGTCCGATTCTGCTATTAGTGGCAAGAAGTCCAAAAATATCGGACATGAAAGGAGAAAATCGGTTTCATCCAAACTTTCAGGCGACGATTTCGAAATGTCCAGAATATATAAGTGTGGAGATTGTGGAATATCCTTCAAAAGATCATCGGACTTGAAAAGACATGAAAAAATTCATTTAAAGACTCCTCCAAATATATGTCCACTTTGTCATAAAGGTTTTGCTAGAAGAGACGCCCTGAAAAGGCATGTTGGTACACTTACATGTAATCGTAATAGACTGCGACTGTTGAAGCAGCTGGAGGAGAGTGGAGGTTCTCTATAATACCATATACAATAGTTCTATATATATATATATGCCAAACCCTATGTAAAAGGAAATCGACGCGTCGCTTGTTTTGACAAAAGCTTCACCCAAAAAAGTGTCGACGTCGAAAAATGCAGAGGTGAAATTTCACCCCAGTTGAATAAGAAATTGAAGTACTTCTCTTTCGAAAGTACGCAATCAACAGATACAACAATGCCTATTGACCCAGAAAAGTTAGCTAAATTACAAAAGCAATCCTCCAAGAAAGTTGCAGGTAAGAGAGTTGCAGCAAAGAAAATCAACAAATCATCAGAAGGCGATGACTCTAAAATCCAAGCTGCATTAGCAAAGTTCAACCCAACTACTTTAACAGATGTTGCAGAAGCAAACTTCTTTAGAGACGATGGTTCTGTTTTACATTTCAACAGAGTTGGTGTTCAAGCATGTGCAGCAAACAACACCTACGCAGTTACCGGTTTTGGTCAAGAAAAGCAAATTACTGAATTATTACCAGGTATCTTAACTCAATTAGGTGCAGAAAACTTGGAATTATTACAAAAGCTTGCTCAATCTTTCCAACAAAACCCAGAAAGTTTAGCTCAATTACAAAAACAAGCAGGTGCTGCAAAAGATGAAGATATTCCAGAATTAGTCGAAGGTGAAACTTTTGATGATGTTGAATAAATTATTTAGCCTCCTATAATATTATTTATAGTTAATATATCTGATTAACCTTGATACAATCTATATTCATGTAACGCAGTTGCTTCAAAAAGCCCAAATTACAATATATATATTATTTGGGCCTTTTTTATCTAAGTAATTGATATATTTGGCGACATTATTATGCACCGCTCTTTCCGCAGGGTGGAGAAAACTCATGAGAGTACAAATGGTAGCAACTTATGCCACATAAACATACGTAGATTGGATCATAATCATCTTAAAAAATAAACTTTGAGAACTAAAAGAACAAATATTAAACAATAACTGAGTAAGAAGGGAAAAAAAGAAGTTAATAATAATTGAAAGTAAATTAAAAGCTTAACTTCGCAAAAACATTGTTAAAAGAATCATAATAGAAAGTAAGCAACTGCAGCAGCAGCTAAAGCAACAGCACCAGAGCCAGATTCCATATTGGCTTCACCGGTAAATATAGAAATGTTTGGTGAGCCAGAAGGAATCGTAGAAGTGAAAACTGGGTTAAATGCGGTAGCAGAAGTAAAGCCAGGAATACCAGGAGCTGTAAATGTAAAGACTGGGATTGTAGTCTCAACGGTAGAGGCAGTACTTGGAACAACAAGAGTAACTGTGGAATTATTGCCAACACTTGATAATACAGTGGTTGGAAAGACGGGAACAACCGGAGATTCAGAAGTTACGACGACAGGTGCTGTCGTAATAGCTGTTTTAGTGGTTGAAACAGATTCAGTTATAATGACTGGTTTAGCTGTTGTAACCGATTCAGTTGTAATAGCCGTTTTAGTGTTCGTAACCGATTCAGTTGTTGTAGCTGATTCAGTTTTTGTAACCGATTCAGTTTTTGTAGCCGATTCAGTTTTTGTAACCGATTCAGTCGTAGTAACTGGTTTAGTTTTTGTAACCGATTCAGTCGTAGTAACTGGTTTAGTTGTGATGACGGATTTAGTTTTGGTAATCGGCTTGGATGTTGTAACTGATTTAGTTGTGATGACGGACTTAGTTTTGATATGTGTTTTAGATTTGAAAACGGGTCTAGTCTTGATACTTGTGGTGGTTGAAACATGTTTAGTGGAAGATTCACAATCTTCTTCGGAGGTGGTTTTGGTACTGACTTTGGTAGTTTCGTCACAGTCTGAAGTAAGAGTAGAAACGGACTTGATATGGGTGAGCTCCGCAGAGTGTTCTGCAACAACTATAATCGCAAAAGTTGCAAGTAAAAGAGTATCTAACTTCATTGTAGTTTATGTGGAGACAAAATTTGTAAATAGTTAATATGATTCGATGATTAGATATCTTTATATTATAAAAAAGCAAAAGAGAAAGAAAAGAGAAGAAGAAAAAATAAAACCTAAAAGTAAACCAGAAGAAATAAAAGCAAAATCAAGATATGGAAGCAAGGAGTTAGATTGAACCCTTTTTATAGCATTCCTAAGCAAGCTGAAAGAAAGGTATAATATTCTTGATAAAATTCTGTTCAAAACCGAACAGAATTTTATGTACGTAGGTCATTTGGATTATATAGCATAAAACTGCTTCATATTTCTCTGGTCTCAAAAAATGAAAAATTGTATTGAAAACTTTCGCAATGGAATTTATATTCTGTTGTTTTCTTTGAGATATATTAAAACGACAAATTTTTTATAAAAAGCACAAACGAAGCAAGTTATGATTGCTTAAGGTTCTGTTGTTGAGAGGCAAAAATGAAATCCTTCATTCTTACAATTAATTCAGAATAATGTGTGAAATAGCCATTGTAACAAAATATTTTATTCTCTAAACTTGCAGAATATGCCAGGTAGATATCAATACATTTATTTAATTCAAAGACATCATTTTGTTCATTAAATAAACCAAGTTGTTGAAATTGTAATGCTATGAATAATGACAAAAATGTACATTGTTTGAATAAATCACTGCTATCTGAAACATCACCAATTGTTTTAATGAAATCAGAGAATGAAATTAGGGTGTAAAATAATTCACGGCATCTTTTGTTATGTTCCATTTGACCTTTCAAGAAGATATTTTTGCATATATATCTTCTCAAAATCATAATTTTTGCAAAATAATAAAAGCCCATAATTGCTTTTCCCAATGCAATACTTTCAGTTAAATACTTCCAATCTGAGTATGTTGATTCCAATTCTTTTAATGAAATATCAATATCTTCAGGGAATTGAAGTGAATTATACAATGATAACATTAGGCATAATTCCGCAACTATGATTGCATCAAAGGAATTAGCTTCAGGTAAGTCTAAAATATCTCTACATTGATCTAATCTAACTTCATCAATAATACACGGTCTCCCAGATAAGATACAATTGATCAAATGAGATATTGCTAAATGATTCCAAATTCTATATTGGTGAATTTTTTCGGGTGATTTAATACTTTTGACTAATAAGTTCATAGTCATTTCTCTTGTAATAAAATGAATCAATCCATATGATGAAATCCACCAACTATCAAAATAAATATGTTTATAGGATAATGAAGGTGAAAAATGGGTTAGTAAAATAATTGTTTGCAAAAATTCTTTGGATTCAGGCACTTCATAAACACTAAGTGATAATAGTTGATGAATACTTTGTAAAATATCCAATTCTAAATTTTTATTTGGATGATTTAATCTGTGATGCCGCAAACCAAATAAAACCAATGTACAAAATAATAAAGGAGAATTAACTCTAATCATATCAAACCATTGCTTAAAATCATTCTCAACATAAGTTATCCACTTTCCATAGTGTAATAAAGAAATTTCAATTAATCTGAAACATGTGTCGTAATCTAAAATATTTCTATTAATTAAATCATAACGTTCTTGAATTGATAATAAAACTGAATCTCTAGTTATATCAAATCCAATTTCTTTTGAAAATGGTAATCCAACATTGGCTGCCATATTCAGAACATCTAAATAAGGTGCATTAAGGAAGAAAAATTCATCATTTTCGTGAACATTTGATGGATTTGCTGAAGAACTTGAATTAGTAATATTAATCGAACTACTGTTATTTCTTATATGATTAGGTAATGATAATTGAGATGGGAAAAACTTATTTGTTGGTTGTAAATATGGTCTAGCCAATGGTGCATTAACCGAGGAAGCTAATATAGATGGCGCTGCAACTGCATTAGAGTTGAGAGGTAACATATTATTTAAGTTTCTTGTTGGTGTGGGCGGAGGGGATCCATTTGCTATTGAAAGTTTAGAAGGTACAGTTGGATTTTGTGATGGGTACATTCTCAAAAATGAATCATTTCTTTGTGCTGTCTGTAGTGATGGTTGACTTAAACGTTTAAGAGGATGAAAAGATGGACTCATAATAGCTGAACCAAAATTTGAATTAAGATTCAGCTCTCCCACATTCCCTTTGTTATTTTGAGCCATTGAGTTTAATGTTAGTGCAATTGAATCAATTTTTGAGTTTAATATATTAAGCAGGGATGAATTATCTATTGATCCCTCAGGTGAAATTGAATTTGAAGATGGATCTAAAAATTCTGATTTCATTGAGTTAGAATCACCAGTTGAACTTTCACTAAATGAAAAAGGTTGAATATTATTTTTTGATTTTTTTGATTTTTTCCTTTCAGATTTAAGTTGAAAATCATCTCTTGATTTAATATTTGCATTTTGTTGAAAAGTTGATAAAAAAGGTTCAGTTTTCAATTTATGAAGTGAACAATCCAATGATAAATTTTCACACCTAAAACAACTTGAGCCGTCATTGACATAATTACAACGAGTTTTAGCCTTTCGACAATGTTCACATGCAATTGAAGCTCTTTGAAAATTGTATTTTCTTTTCAGTTTAGATTTAGGTTGACTATTTGTTTCCGAAGAAGATGTTGAGTTCATTTCAAAATTCTTATCCTGATCCATATGGTTTTCTGTCATTCTTGTTGTCTCTTGGTGATTTAACCAATTATTTTCTATTTGCATAGAGACCTATAGGTAAATGAATATAAATATGAATATATATATATATATATATATATTCAAGGGTATTTTCTTGTTGAAGCTTTCTAAGTTCTAATTGTTATCCTTTTATTTACAAAATTTAGAAAATTGCTTTAGCTTTAAAAAAACCAAAACAGTTGTTTGAGTTACTAAAGTTTGTTAATTTAATATTTGTTATCCGTTGAAATAATATAATCTTCAAAACTATTTTGAAAGATGTATAGAAAGTTATTAATTTTGAATATTTTTATAGTAATAATAAGTGAGAAACGTTCAATCCATTGATCTTTAAATGTGTGGAAATAATAATTTTAAAAAAAATAAATGTCGGGTAGGGTATTTTTTTTGATTGTATTAATGCTGTAAAGAAGCTATTAATAAAAGAATTAGCTTGCGGATCGTGCAATACTAACTTTTAGTAATATTATATATCTAAAGGTAAATGTTGCAATAGATGTATCAAAAAAAACCAGGAATTTGACAGATAGAAATTGTAAAAGTTTGCAATATTTAAGATGATTCGAATCAATAAGTAATGTCTAGAGCTTTGAGTTGTCTAAGGTCGGGACCGGTGATATATTAAGCTAGAATTGGCTTCTAGTTTAAATTTTGCACACGGGAAAGAAAACGGCAAAGAGAAGAGAAATGTAAAAAGGTTAGTACAATGTCTCTGCAATGGTCGGTATCAAATTTCGGTGCTTGGTAAATTGTGTGTTAAAACAAAGGCAAAAGAGTTTCCTTAATAAAGAAACTAGTAATCTACGTGTAACTAAAACGAGAGTGTGATTAAAAGAAAGTGGCAACGCCGCTGGACCCGATTTTATAAATCGTAATCCCTCGGAAGAAAAAAACGTATAATTTATTTTTTATTTTTTATTTTTTATTTTTTATTTTTTATTTTTTATTTTTTATTTTTTAATTTTTAATTTTTATTTTTTATTTTTTATTTTTTTTTCAAAAAAATTTAACCTTCTGAAAAAAAAAGAAAATACATGAAATCTTAATTGATAATAAATAATTAGTTTTAAGTATCTTAGTACAAAGATAAAACTCAAAATGAGTGATACTAGACCATCTAAAAAATCTAAGACAATGCATTCTATTTCTGAATTGGAAGCAGAACATGCAGAAGCAGAATTATTAGCTCATCCACATCCAAAAAAAGATGATACCTTACAATATCATGACGGTGGTGAATTCAATTTGGAGAAACGTCATAAGACAAATGCAGAATATACAGAAAAATTATCAACAGGTACTAATAATCCCTTCACAGGTAATAAATTCACTGATAAATATTTTGATATTTTAAAAGTTCGTCATGATTTACCAATTTATCAACAACGTAAAGAATTTCTTGAAATGTTTCACTCAACTCAAATTATGGTTTTAGTTGGTGAAACTGGTTCAGGTAAAACTACACAAGTCCCACAATTAGTTCTTTATGATGATATGCCACATTTAGTTGGAAAACAAGTTGCTTGTACACAACCTCGACGTGTCGCAGCAATGTCCGTCGCAGCAAGAGTTGCAGATGAAATGGATGTAAAATTAGGTGAAGAAGTTGGTTATAATATTAGATTTGAAAATATGACATCTAATAAAACAATTTTGAAATATATGACAGATGGTATGCTTTTAAGAGAAGCAATGGAAGATCATGACTTATCAAGATATTCATGTATCATTTTAGATGAAGCCCACGAAAGAACTTTAGCAACTGATATTTTAATGGGTTTATTGAAACAATTAAGTGAACGTAGAAAAGATTTAAAAATCATTATCATGTCGGCAACTTTAGATGCAGAAAAATTTCAAAATTATTTTAATGATGCACCACTTCTAGCTGTACCTGGTAGAACTTACCCAGTTGAAATTTATTACACAAGAGAATTTCAAAGGGATTATCTTGATGCAGCAATTCGTACAGTTTTACAAATTCATGCAACAGAAGATGAAGGTGATATCTTATTATTTTTGACAGGTGAAGAAGAAATTGAAGATGCAGTTAGAAAAATTTCAATGGAAGGTGATCAATTAACTAGAGATGAAGGTTGTGGTCCAATTAAAGTTTATCCATTATACGGTTCATTACCACCACATCAACAACAAAAAATCTTTGAACCTGCCCCACCTGCTTTTAAAGAAGGTGGTAGACCAGGTAGAAAAGTTATTGTTTCAACTAACATTGCGGAAACTTCCCTTACAATTGATGGTATAGTTTATGTTGTTGATCCTGGTTTTTCAAAACAAAAAGTTTATAATCCAAGAATTAGAGTTGAATCATTATTAGTTTCACCAATTTCTAAAGCATCAGCTCAACAAAGAGCTGGTAGAGCTGGTAGAACTAGACCTGGTAAATGTTTTAGATTATACACCGAAGAAGCATTCCAAAAAGAATTAATTGAGCAATCATACCCTGAAGTTTTGAGATCTAATTTAGCAAATACAGTTTTAGAATTGAAAAAATTAGGTATTGATGATTTAGTTCATTTTGATTTCATGGATCCACCAGCACCTGAAACAATGATGAGAGCATTAGAAGAATTGAATTATTTAACATGTATTGATGATGAAGGTAATTTAACAGCTTTAGGAAGATTAGCAAGTGTTTTCCCATTAGATCCAATGTTAGCAGTTTTATTAATCGGATCACCAGCTTTTAAATGTTCAGAAGAAATTTTAACTATTGTGTCGATGCTTTCAGTTCCGAATGTTTTTATTAGACCAAATGGTGAAGGAGCTAAAAGGGCAGCTGATGAATCCAAAAAATTATTTGCACACCCAGACGGTGATCATTTAACATTATTAAATGTCTACCATTCATTTGAAAGTGATGAATCATTTGAAATTGGTCAACGAAAATGGTGTATTTCAAATTTCCTCAATTATAGATCATTAAAATCTGCTCAAAGTGTTAGAAAACAATTGAGAAGAATGATGGAAAGTCATGATATTGAATTAATTGAAGGTGATTTTGAAAGTTTATCATATTACGATAATGTCAGGAAGGCATTGGCGAATGGTTTCTTTATGCAAGTTGCGAAAAAGAAAAGTACAGGTAAAGGTTACATTACTATCAAAGATAGTCAAGATGTTTTATTACATCCAAGTACAGTTTTAGCACAACAGGATGAATGGGTTATTTACAATGAATTTGTTTTAACATCAAAAAATTACATTCGTACAGTTACAAGTGTTAGACCTGAATGGTTAATTAATTATGCACCAGAATATTTTGAATTAGATAATTTCCAAGCTGAAGATGTTAAAATGAGTTTGGCTAGGGTTCACGAGAGGGTTAAAAAGATGAAGAATATGTAATCGATTAGTTAATTAACGAAAAAATCAAATAAAAATTAAAGAAAAATATAGAACAACAATTAATGGTAAATATATTATATTTTTTTATATTTCCTTTTGTATATTTGTATAACATTAAAATTAGTATTATTTATCGAAAATATTTATATAAACAAAAATTTATTAGTTTTTATTAGATTTCATGAGACGTGTTTCTTTTTATTTCTTTTTTTTAATAATATTATTAAATTTTAAATAACTTTTTAAAAAAGAATAAACTAAGCCCATTCACCTAAAGATAAAACCTTTTCAATACCTCTGACAACGGTTGGAGTATCTGGGAAAGCGAAATCTTCTAATTCCTTAGCATAAGGAGTTGGGACTTCACAACCAGTAACTCTTTCAATTGGAGCATCTAAATAGTCAAAAGCTTCGGATTCCATAACTTGAGCACAAATTTCGGAACCAACACCACATTGTGGGAAACCTGCTTCAACTGTAATTGCATGGTTGGTCTTCTTAATAGAAGCAAAGATAGTGTCTAAATCTAATGGCTTGATAGATCTTAAATTGACAACTTCAGCTTCAACACCATATTTTTCTTTGACGATTTTAGCAGCTTCCATACAGAAGGTTAAGTTTCTAGAGTGTGATATAATGGAAACATCCTTACCTTCTAATTCGATCTTAGCCTTACCGATTGGTAAAACATAATCTGGGGATAAAGCTTCATCAGAGATTGGGAAAGATTCACCATATAATAATTCATTTTCTAAAACAACAACAGGATTTGGATCTCTGATTGCAGCCTTTAATAAACCCTTAGCGTCTTCAGCGTTCCATGGGGAAACAACCTTTAAACCTGGGATTGCGGAATACCAAGGTGCAAAATCTTGGGAGTGTTGAGCAGCGACACCTGCAGCTGCACCGTTTGGACCACGGAAAGTGATATTACAAGGCATCTTACCACCAGACATGTATAAGGTTTTTGCAGCAGAGTTGATGATTTGATCGATGGATTGCATAGCGAAGTTGAAAGTCATGAATTCACAGACTGGTTTTAAACCTGAGAATGCTGCACCGACACAGATACCGGTGAAACCCATTTCGGTAATTGGAGTATCAATAACTCTCTTTGGGCCGAACTTATCTAATAAACCTCTTGAAACTTTGTAGGCACCGTTATATTGAGCAACTTCTTCACCCATAAGGAAAACATCTTGATCTCTGTCTAATTCTTCTTGTAAGGCTAAATTAAGAGCATCTCTAACAGTCATAGTTTGAACACCATTTTCAATTTTGGTTAATTCATGCTTTGCAGTTGAAGAGATATGAATACTTCTCTTTAAAACGTTTTTAGAGAACATCTTTGCTGTTTAATTTAAAGGATTGGTTATCAAATATGAAAGAACAAACGAAAAACCTAAACGTATTCAAATAAAAAAAATTCAAACACAGCAAACACAAACGTTACAGAAAAAAAAATCAATTATAAAATATCCAATATAGAAAAACCCAGAAGACAACCTTAGCCTTGCCAGCCAAAAAAAAAATAGCTGAGGGTGAAAAGATTCATGCTCGTCCGAAGAAGAATCAACGATTTCGATTGAATTTCTGCGCAAGGCGGAGGTATCAAATTAACATCCCACAGCGGAGAAACTGCGGCCGCGCGCGCCAAAATATTTTGCGGGATTGATTTTATTTTTTATTTTTTATTTTTTATTTTTTATTTTTTATTTTTTATTTTTTATTTTTTATTTTTTATTTTTTATTTTTTATTTTTTATTTTTTATTTTTTATTTTTTAT
>JAJMJV010000036.1:0-72557 GCA_030563725.1 Pichia awuae
GGGGGGGGTTGACGTATGTTTTGGCAACATAGAGCACTACGTGGACTGTGACGAAGCGTACAGTAGCCATGGATGCCGAAAGACGACACTCCAGGTGGTGTGGGACAGAGAAATGCTGTTGTTTAGGCCCGACCTTAGGGGGTGTGAAAAATTTTGTTGTGGAAAATAGGAGTTTTTCCTGTACCGGAGATTAGAAGAAGAGAAGAGTAGAGCAGCAGAAGAGCAGCAGCAGCAGTAGTAGTAGTAGTAGTAGTAGTAGTAGTAGTAATAGTAGTAGTAGTAGTAGTAGTAGTATTAGTAGTGGTATTAGTAGTCGAGCAGAAGAGTAAAAGAGTAAAAGAGTAGTAGGGTAGTAGAATAGAAGACTAAAAGAATAGAAAACTAACAGAATAGAAGAATAGAAGACTAAAAAAATAGTTGAATAAAAAAACTAGAACCGGTATTATAAGATGAAGTTTAGTATAATACTTAGATATTATATAATATATATACATATAAAAGTATTTATAGGTGTGTGTTTAAATAAAAGCAATTTTTTTTTAAATGAACAGATATTTGATAAAAACAGACAAACACAACATATAGAGACAGTCACAGTGATGTTTCATGTAAAAGAACTTTGTATATTTTGTTGATACTGATTTCGATGGACTTTCCCTATAATCTGATATCACCATTACAGATGAGGTCATAGATTTGTGTATCCAACAGTTTGTAACTCTTGGTTTTGGAATCAAAGTAGTAGATTTTGGTGTTACCATTTTTACCCATAGGTAGAACTGGATCACGGAAAATCTTCTTACTGATTTTATGGTTATCAGTGAATTCGATGTTCTCAAATGTAACAAAAACAGGTCTTGCAAAATGAGGTAAATGTTGAATTGAAGCAGTTACAATTTTGTCTAGAATGTATTTGATATCTTGATCAGTTTTTAAATCAGCATTGGAGTTCTGGGTTTGAACCAATGCATAACCTGCTCTACCTTCGTGATTTTCAACCTTTGCACCAACAACAACACAATTTTTAATTTCAGGAACAAATTCTAAAATTTGGTTTTCTACTTCAGTGGTACTAACATTTTCAGATTTCCATCTGTAGGTATCTCCCATTCTATCAACAAAATAAATACAACCCATTTCATCTTTTCTTAAAATATCATCAGTTCTAACCCATGCATCTCCCTTTTTAAAAACATTTCTAATAACTTTTGAATAGGTTGCATTGTCATCATTGACATATCCTGGGAATGTTGTTTTGATATTATTAGGATTTAAAATTCTCATTAACATTTCTCCATTTTCATTGACACCTGGAACTTCACAAAATCCCGTTTCTGGGTTTTTATAAATTGAAGTTTCATCTTCTGGATCCATTTTTACCAATCTATATTGTAATGATAAAAATTTATCAGCCAAATAACCATTGTTTCTTAATGCACCAACTCCAATACCATTATATTCATAACATGTAGTTGCAAATGGTGCTTCACTTGATGAATAAAATTCTCCAATTGCGAAAATTCCAAACCTTTCCTTTAATTTCATCCAAATATCAGGTCTTAAACCATTACCATAGGCTAATTTAATTTTACCATAACACTCTTTCTCATTTAAAGTTTCATTTGAATCAACTAAATAACGACAAACTTCACCAACATATTGAATTGTATTACATTCACACTTTTTGACTTGGGTCCAGTAACTTGAAAGTGAAAATTTATGACCAACTGAAATTGTTGCACCAACAATAAACGCAGGCAAAACACCTAAAATTGATGCAGTACCATGGTATAATGGCATTGGTGTATAAATATTACTAGAATTGGTTATACGCATTGCATGTGGAAATAAATGAGTTGCCATAAAAACCTTTCTCCATGAATTAACAGCCGATTTTGGCAATCCTGTTGTACCTGAAGTATACACCAAAACGGCTGGATCCCAATATTTAATATCTAAATCTCTAACTTTATCATCTTCACGGTATATTGGTTGAAACGAATCTTTGACTTTGTGCATCATTTTATTTTCTTCAATTATGAAGATGGAAAGATCAGGATATTCTTGTGTGATCTGATCTTTGGTTTTATTGAATGTAGATAGACATTCGTCATCAACTAGTAAAATTTTAGAATCGACAACTTTGATACAATGAACCAATGGATTTGATGTTAAGTTGTAATTTAAAAATGCAGGAATTGCACCTAAATTCCATAATGCAAACCAGACAATTATAAATAGTGGTTTATTCATAAAATAAATTGTAACAATATCTCCCTTCTTAACATTATAACTATTCCTTAGAATGTAGGACATTCTTAAAATCGCATCGTAGAATTCCTGATAGGTCAATGTTTCAACTTCAAATGCATCTTCACCGTACTCTTTAAAGTCTTTGACTTGTCTTGGATATTTGATTGCAATGGTATCTTTTCTTTCTTTACTCAAGGCGTTTTGTTCAAATTCATACCACAAAGAAAATCTTTTAGTTATTCCACATTGAATCACATAGTGTTCAAAAAGATAACGTACCAATTTCATCAAATACAGATCCTCTCTAACCCGATATTTATCATCGAATTTTTTCAATGATTGCTGTAACTTACTTACAAACGGTGCCTTCTTCAAAACGGCCCATGATGCAATTGCCAAACTCGATAACAAAACACCAAACCACATCTTATTAATTCAATTATACTTGTTATAAATTGCTATTAAGGCTTAAAGAGTTCAACTGTTTTCGAAATACAATGATCTGGTCAAGAAAAACAAAACACGAATCAAAAAAAGGAAAACAGAAAAATAAAGATCGGTGAAAAATAAATCTATACAATAATGGCAAACAGGGTTGATTTAAAAGCCATTCCAAGTGCTGTCTGATCGGAAAGGTACCAAAGAATACCATATTAGTAAACACCAAAGACAGATAAACTTACAATCAAGCAAACAATCAAACAATAAGCGAATCATACAAAAGCCGCATTTTTGCCGGAAACTCTTTGTACCGCAATATCACGGCAATTTCAATGGCAGGGGCAGCTGGAGATACCTGCAGTGTATGTTACCGGAGTAGCAAACAAAGAGCCGATCTGGATGCCAAGATGTCATATTGGAAAATCATTTAGATATTTTTTAGATATTATTTGGGGTGATTTGGCGGCGATTGGCGGCGTTTGTCGGTAATTGGCGGTAATTGGCGGTATTTTGCAAAGCAATCTATTTTCCAGGTTTCGGATATGATGTATTTTTCAGGAGATTGTTTTTCACATTTTGGCTGTTGATAGTAACAAACAGTCATACCTAATGGGTTAAAAACGTCCACATATTTACCTTTTAGCTTTTTTAGGATCGGAAACCGGATTAACTGGATCACCTGGAATCCCAGCTGTTGTGAGCCTACTAAAGATGGTTTCACCAGGAACTGCAAATAGTTCTTGATAAGTTGGATCTGCCGCAGTAGCAATGCTGGATTGGTTTGAAACAGATGGAACAGGATTGGTGCCAGTAGTGGGAGTGACAATTTCAATCTCTTCATTATCATTGTCTTCACCCTCTGCAAATTTGAAACAGTTGTTCATGGTAATTCTTTTCCACCTGAATTGACAAGCATTCAAAGTTCGATTTTCAAAATATTGCGATATCTCTTTCCATGTTAAACCTTTATCTCTGAGTTTTAACAATTTTTTGCTTTCCTTATATGTCCATGGAGAAGATGTGCGTTTAGAAACGGGACTCTGAAATGAAAACAATGTCTCTGGTGGTGTGAAATGTGGATCCAAATATAGGTGATTTTTTGTTTTATCTTGTTGCATGTCGACTGGTCTTTGAACTGGTTCGACATTGTATGCTTCAATTTGTAGATGATAAACAGGGTTTTGATATAGAGAGTAGTCTTTGTCTTTATATTCTTGAACATCTTGTGGTAGGTTTTGATGTAGAGAGTCGTCTTTTTCTTGATATTCTTGAACATATTGCTCTTGATACTCTTGTGGTAGATTATGATACTCGTGTGCTGGTTCTTGATATTCGTGTGGCTGTTCCTGGTATTCTTGAACCTCTTGTTGGTTTTGTTCATTTGATTGTTCTTGTTGAACGTCTATAAATGTTGGAATTGTATTATTATGTGTATTCATAAAATTTGGTTCTGGTTCTTGATAATATTTTTGAATTGCAGACGTTGGAATACTTTGAATACTTTGATATTGTAAATTTGAATCTTTTGTTTGATTCTGTACATCAAAGAATAAAAAATTATCAGGAACTGGAGGCATTTCAGTTGTTGAAGCTGTTGATAGTGCACTTTCCATTGGTAGTGTGCAAAATGAACTTTTAGTTGAATTGAATTTTTCTTGATATATAGTTTGCGGATATTGATTAGTTTCATTAGAGTTCCGAATGTCGCTTTCATCTTGGGCTAGTATCAGTTGATTTTGAAACTGTGAATTAATTGGATATTCATATAATTGATTTTCACACGTTTGTGAATCAATTACATTGGCTTGAAAATAAGCAGAAGTATGTTCTAATGTAGCATTTGTCCCATTTAAAAAAACTTGTAAACCAACATTTTCAATAGTATTAAAAGGAACTTGTTCTTGGCTGAACTCTTCTTGTTCCATCTCTGTTGGGAAACCTTCAGATGGAAAGGATGTAAAAAAGTTGGATGCTGTGTTGAGTAAATTTTGTTGATGTTGATTTTGATGTTGATGTTGATTTTGTTGATGATAATAGTTGGTATTATTATTTTGATAATAATACTTTTGCAATACATTGTCTGGATTGCTAGTTGAAAATCTCAATTCATCAACATGTGCTACCTCCTTACATAATTTGGGTGACATTTTGTTTTCTTCGTTGCTATAGTGACGATTGGTATTCATGTTTGAAAAAAAGTTTGTATTTTCGTTGTTATTAATGGTATATGTGTCTACAATATCATTATTTAAAACTTCTTGTAAGTTTTGTAATTGTTTGATGATTTCATCATGATCATAGATATTTAAAGGGTGAAAATTAGTATTATTTTTGAACATAGGTTTGATTTTAATAAATTTTGTTTTTAAAAAAGTTACAGGTTTTGTGTACAACTTTTTATAAAATCTACTTTGTAAATGATTATCTATAAAAAAATATATTATTGAGTAAATAATAAATAAATAAAGATAAACAATTTGAAAACAAAGAGACAAAAAGCAATGAATAACAGTGTGTTGAAGTCCTACATGTTGAAATTCTGAATGGAGACAAAAGGTTATATTTATATTGTCAAAAATAAAACAAAAACTTGGTCACCACAGTTACTTTAGTTTTATGTTAGTATATAAGAAAATAAAGTTTAAAGATATCAATGATGACCATAAATAATTAAATATAATATTAGTCGAAATATACAAGGATTTTCAAATGTACAATAAAAATTGATTAAAGATTAGAATTATGCATACAAAAAACAACGATTTAACCAAATTAACCAAATGAAGACATAAAAGATCTGCATTCAAAACTTTATTTCTGGAGCTGTGGGGAAACGAACAAGGCCCATGATACACCCAAAAAAGCCACTAAAGGTTGATCAAAGCCCCCTGAAGGTATATACAATCTGATAAATCGCCAAAAACGTCAACGCTTTAATTTTTTTCTTCACTTCGGGTTTAATTGCCATGGAAGTTTCCATGCATAAACTAAAAATAGCAGTTTCTTTATCTTTGAACCCCGCAGAAAAGGGGCGCAACATGCATAACCCAACGGGGTAATTTACTTAGATCACAGTTTTTCTAGATTACGCACTAGGGAAAAACTATTTTATTCGGGTTTGAACCCGCTTTGTTCGCTCGGCCCTAACAATGCACCTATGATGCTCGTTTAACATAACAAGTTTGCTAGACATGAGTTATTAAAGAAAACCATTTAGAAAATCTTTAAAACAAGCCACCACAAGCCAGTCACTTAGAAAATCCTTGAACGAAAATCATAAGCAAGTAGTCATTGATAAAAAAGCCATTGAATTAATATTTGAAGATATTATTGAAAGAGTCATAAGCATATTAAAAATAGATCAGTAAAAAGAAGTAAATAAAATGTGATATAGAAATTAAAAGGAATAATATATCATTAAACCAAAGAACATTTTAATTAATTAACAAATTAATTAATTTCAAGTTTGAGTAGTTTGTTTTGTTTTAAACTATGGATTCCAAAGACCTGCTTTAGTAGAAGCTAATTTTCCAAGAAATGGCCATCCAAAGAAGACGGTCATTGAAGCTGCCCAGATGCCAACTCTTGGAACGTGAGATGCAACTTGTCTGATAATTGGGTTTGGTCCGATTCTTGCTGCTGCCATTTTGTTTTGTAAATGATATCTATATATATGTATAGATTAAAGTTGTAAATTGATTTGCAAAAGAAAAACAAGAAAAAGATTATAATTACATAAACAAAAATAAATATAGGATAATCTGGTCCTTTCAATAAATAGAAGAATAACGGCAGATTTTATATAAACCCATCAAAAAGGAAACCGCCAAAGATATACCACACCACAACACAGTTCTGCTCTCCAAGAACAGTAGAACGTACGATTTGAAAGCGTTATAAAATCGGCTGCTTTTTGTGCGAAAATGGAACGATTTTTTTAGGGGGTGTGTGGGGTTGTGGGGTGTAAGTATGAGGGGGCTCAATACGGGGTGTGGTGATTAATCGGTTCAATGAAGAGAAAATAGGTACTACATTATATATATATATATAATATTAAAACAGAAAATTGTACAAACAAGTATAAAATATATAAAAAAACATCAACTATTGGTTTGAATCAGCATCGACTTCAGCGTCAACTTTGGATGTAATTCCTCTAGCAGTAAGGAATTGAAAGATTGGAACACCAGAAGTTTCATTAACACCGTTGAAAGCATCAATAAATGAAAAGAAACCAGAGAAAACATGTTCTTGTTGTTCTTCAGCAAAAATTTTATCATAAATAAATTTGTGTTTGAATGCATCCATTTCCTTTTCATACTTGACAAAGTTGAGGGGATCATGGCCAAACTCTTTTAATCTATCATTATAAGAATCATAAACAGGTTGTTCTAACAGAAGACCAAGAGCCGGAGCCTTAGGAATATTAATTTTAGATTCACCAAAAGCTTCTTGAATTCTATCTAAAGGACATCCAGTACGAATAACAAGTGCAGCCATACCAATCATTTTACGAATTTGATGAAGCATAAAAGATTGACCGTGAATTTTGATTGAAATCCATTCAGTACCTTCAATCAAAAATGGATCTGAGACTGTAAAAGATTTCATGTATCTTTTAGCTGATGGATCTCTATATGATTTACCATTTGTAAAATTGTGGAAATTATGTGAACCAACATAATTTTGTAATGATTTACGTACTAATTCTAAACGTTCATTTGATATTCTATATTCTGCTCTAGATTCTCTTGAGATCTTTCTGAAATTGATGGCTGCAGCTTCTAATGGAACAGATAAATCAAGTCCCAATCTATTTGCTTCGTAAATTTGGTCAATTTCATTATCAGTAACACCTAACTCTTCACATTTTGATTTCAATTCGGACCAAAATGCAGCACCTTCAGGATCATCTCTAGTAATATCTTTGAATTCTTTATCAGCCATTTCAATTTCTTTTGCTAAAACAGAACCTGGTCTTGGTGGTAAAAATGAATATGTTGGCATTAAATATTCATAAATTCTTGAACCACACATTTTTCTACAATCAAATGCTTTATTTGTTCTTTGGATTCCCCAAACTCTAATTTGATCTGGTAAATATGAATTTATTTTTTCAACGATATCTTCATCCTCAACAATCATTTTTAAAGATATAACATTACCTGCTGCATGAACACCTTTATCAGTTCTAGCAGCTCTCATAAATCCACTCTTTTTTAAATCATTTGAATTATTCTTTGAAATTGCACCAGCTTTTACGAATGCTTCAAATAATTCACCTTCAATGGTTTTATTTGGTGGGTTCAATTGCATTCCATGATATCCTGTACCACAATATCCAATCATACATGCAACTTTACGTTTAGGTCTTCTTTGTTCTTCAGAAAAGAGAGGTTTTCCAGATTCATCAACAATACGTCTATATTAGAAAAATAAAAATCAAGAGATCAAATAATCAAAAATATTGGTTAGTATTTAATGTTTTAGTTAGATATCTAAGTTTTATTTGGCATACCCACGTGTCTGTTTGCTTTTCTTGTAGACGTGCACGTTTTGCAACGGAGTTGACGTTTGAAGAGGTTTTTCTAACCTGACCAATGCTGTAGTTAGATTCTTCAACGTTTTCCACGCGTTCAACATTTGTGTTGTCTGTATCGGACATTTTTGTAGAAACAAAAAAAAAGGTTTAATAGCTTTATAACAACAGCAACAGCTCAAAATTATAAAGAATTAAAACAACCAACTCTTCTTGATCTTTTTCTACATTTGAAAAATTTTATATTTTTGTTTTTCCACGAAAAAAAAAGAGTTTTTTGATTTTTTGATTTTTTGACTTTTTGATTTTTTGATTTTTTGACTTTTTGATTTTTTGATTTTTTGATTTTTTGACTTTTTGATTTTTTGATTTTTTGATTTTTTGATTTTTTGATTTTTTAATTTTTTAATTTTTTAATTTTTTAATTTTTTAATTTTTTTAATTTTTTTAATTTTTTACGAATTTTTTTTCACTTTCTAAAACAAAACTTTTCATTTTGGATCTTTTCTAAACAGGGGATTAATATTCTGACGATAAACACAGTCTAAAATAATAATTTAAAATAAATATATTAGAATTATGAGACCACTTACAGAACAAGAAACTAAAGTCGTTTTTGAGAAATTAGCTAATTATATTGGTCGTAATATTTCACTTTTAATTTCAAATCCTACTTGTCCACATGTTTTCCGTGTTCAAAAAGATAGAGTTTATTACATTCCAGAAAATATTGCAAAATTTGCAACATCAGTTGCAAGAAAGAACTTAATGTCAGTTGGAATTTGTTTTGGTAAATTTACCAAAACGGGGAAATTCAGATTACATATAACGTCGTTATCAACTTTAGCATCATTTGCAAAATATAAGGTATGGATTAAAGCTAATGGTGAAATGCCATTTTTATACGGAAATCATGTTTTAAAGGCACATATTGGTAAAATGAGTGAAGATATTCCTGAACATGCCGGTGTAATTGTTTATAGTATGAATGATACACCATTAGGATTTGGAATTTCAGCAAAGAGTACAATTGAAGCTAGAAACTTACAACCTACAGCAATTGTTGTATTTAGACAAGGTGATATTGGTGAATATTTAAGAGATGAAGATACATTATTTACTTAGTATTGTATATTATGTATATTTTGTGTATTATTAATATTAAGGATATTTTATAGTATTTTGCTTTATTTGCATATATCATACCATCCAAAAAAGAAGAACTATAGCTAGTTAGTTAGTTAGATATATAGATAGATATATAGATAGATAAATAGATAAATAGATAAATAGATAACTAAATAATTATCTAAGTTGAACCTTGAGTTAAAGAAGATTTCTTTTTAGGTTTGTAATCAGGTCTTTCTTTCTTTGGTATCCAGTTCAATGGGGTTTGAATAGCATCTTTTGATTTTGTTTGAATCTTTTTACTTTTCTTATTTGATGACATTGTGTTTTTGATTTTAACGAGCTGGTCAATAGAAAGTTCTGAAACATCAATATTTGAAATCAAATCATTGATTTGTTTATCAGTTGGAGCTGGTGGACTAATTTTAGAATTCAAATTAACTGTAAGTTTTTTTAATTCAACAAGGTTAGAAAATTCACCAGAAGTTTGAATTGATAATAACAAATCTTTTAATTTATTTTTACAACCTTGTAGCTCATAAAGGGAGATCAAGGAAGCAGCAATTGCTGGTATGTTAATATCCATTTTTTCTAAAATTGAAGTTGCAGCTTGGTAATTACCCTTTTCAATTTTTTCTTGAACAATCTGAAGATGTTGCATTTTATTTTTGTTTTGTGGATAAACAGCCCTTTTCAAAATATCAAGATTACGATTTAATATTTGTAATTGAGGCACAGTTAATTTATCTTTATTTTGATCAATTGAGTTTGGAAATCCTAATTCCCTGTATAATAAATGAGGATTATTTATGTCGTCTTCAATTGAAACCAAATTGTTATTGATAATTAAAGTTAAGGCTTTGTTGTCAGTAGATATTTTAGTTAAAATTTCTTTAGCTTTTGAAAAATCACCTTTCAAAATATGAACGTAGGCCTGTTGAATTTTTATTGGATTCAATTCATCATCTAAATCTGGATGAGCCAATAAAGTAGAGTTTGCAATAGCAAAAGCCTTATCGAGAGTTTCAAGCGCATCATCTAATTTTCCATTGACTATTTGAATAAAGGCATCATTGAATAATTGATCGTATGAAACATTTGGTACATTTGTGATATTAATATCATTAATATTAGCATCACTATTATTTTGTAATTTTGAAATCAATAATTGTGCAACAACAGCCCTTTGATTAACAGCCAAATCAGCCAAATTTGTTCCATTATTATTGTTATTTTTCTTATTATTAGATAGAGTTTCTTCGATTAAATTATTATAAATTTTTAAAGCTTCATTGGAATTACCAATTTTATAATAGTATTGAGCAATGATATGTTTAAAAGGAATAGAATCGACTTTTTCCATTTTTAAAATATCATCCATTCCAAGTTTATAATAAAGATATGCAACCAATATTGGATCTGAATTTTTATCAACTAAAGCTAAAGCATCTTTATACTTATCCTGCTGTATTAAAGCCTGAATATTTTGATTATTTGACATGATATTATTCGATATTATTTGATATTATTTGATATTATTCGATATTATTTGATATTATTTGATATTATTTGATATTATTTGATATTATTTGATATTATTTGATATTATTTGTTATGACTAGATATTGTTAAATACTATTTGGTATGATAAGATACTGTTTGGTATTCTCTAATAGGATTCAATACTACTCAATATGATCCAATCCAATTTTACTGATCTTCTTGGACCTTTTTCGATATTATATTTCACACAAGCGCTTGTTTTTCAATCCATTCCAGCAAACCGTCCACGCTTATTCTTTCGTCTTGTACGACAAACACCGACTCCAAAACGGCCACATCCCGCGAAACAACCACCTCCGAGCGCGAGACCGCCTGTTTTGCAATTGCGCGGTGCGTTGCCGCCGGCGTGGCGCGCTCAAACGGTGGGGCCCCATGCACAAGTTCCCATATAAGCACTCCAGCGGCCCACACGTCGCAGGGGAAAGAAACACCCTCGCCCTTGACAGCCTCAGGCGAGAGGTAGTCGAGGGTACCGCAGAGCGTAGCGCGGCGGTTGTTTGTACTACCTCCTGCGCTAACACTAGACTTGCCACTAGTTCTCGCACTAGTACTAGTGTCGCATTTGCCGGGGTTCGCACTGTCTGCTGGAGCGTCCAGCTGCGCGCACCAGCCGAAGTCGGCAAGCACCGACTCTCCGCCCACGCGCCGCAGCAACACGTTTTCCGCCTTCACATCCCGGTGCACCACGCCGTGGTGGTGCAGGAACTGCAACCCACGGAGCGCACCCACAAGAAGCTCGCATGCCCGCTGCACTGGGAACCGGCCCTCCCGGCGCAGCAGCGCGTACAAGTCGCCGCCGGCGCAGCATTCCATTACGACATAAACATTTGTCGCGTCCACCAGCCACGTCCACACACGCACGAGCCCCGCGTGGCGCAGCCCGCTCTGCACGGCCAACTCCGTGCGCACCTGTTGTTGCAGCCCGTGCTGCACGATTTCGTGTCTGTCCAGCGTCTTGATGGCGCAGACCCAGCCGCTCTTGCGGTGTCTTGCCACATGTACAGTTCCAAACCGGCCCCTACCTAGTCTGGTACCTATCTCAAAAGACGAAATGTTCAAACTGCCCATCTCTAGCTCTAAAATCGCCCTCTGCGCTCGTTTCTCTTGCTTCTGTGCTAAAAATTAAGTCAAAAACAAAAACATAAACAGACGCATTAAATATAATGTAATATATTGAATACTCGGGAATCACGAAAGGGGGAAAATAAAAATAAAAATAAAAATAAAAATAAAAATAAAAATAAAAATAAAAAACCCGCTGAGCCTCCACAAAATGCACCCCCAGTTTTTTTATTTTTCAATTTATTTAATTTTTCACATTTTTCATTTTTCACATTTTTCAGATCCTTTTTGATTTTATTTTTATTTTTATTTTTATTTTTATTTTTATATGTATTGTATTCCTTTCTATCTCTATACAACCCAAGCAAATGCATAAGCAAGCTAGAAAAGTAATTAAAACTATAAAAGGTTCTAAAAGTGGTACATCCACCTCTTCAACTTTACCGCCTTTTAAATTTGCACCTTATTCTCCACTTTCTCTTCCTGAAGAGAAACAAGGTGTCAATAGTTTGGTCTCTAAAATTACAGATTTCAACCAATTAAAAATCCAACCAAAGATTAGACAAATTTTAATTGATGAAATCAAATCAAATACGGTTCTTAGGGCTCAAAATCATATTTCAAATAAAAAAATTAAATCTGACAACGAACTTAACGGTCTTATCATTAGACCAACTCCAATTCAAACTGCTGCTATAAAGATTATAAATGATAAACGAAAACAGGAAGACTTTTTTAAAGTTTTCACACTTGCTGCAGAAACAGGTTCTGGTAAAACTTGGGCTTATCTTGCTCCTCTTTATCAACAACTTTTGGAAGGAAGAGCCCAATCCGAATTAACTACTGCTACTACTACCACTACAAAATCTAACCCAATAGAAAATTCTGCTCCTCATGCTTTGACTGGTGGTATTGTAGATAATAATAATAATATACCAACCATCAAAAAACGTCCTGGTATTTCTTCAATTATACTTTTACCAACTCATGAACTTGTTGATCAAGTTTATGAAACGGTTTCAAATTCCGCTTCAAAATTAGGTTTGTCAGTCCTCAAATGGGATACGGATTCAAATTTCAAGACTTTTATTGAAGCGTTTAGAACTGGTATTGATATAATGATCACTACACCTCCAAAATTAAATTCCTTATCAACCTACCCTTCAATTTCTCATCCAAGAATGATATTTGGTTCCGTGAGTTTCTGTGTTGTCGATGAAGCAGATACTTTAATGGATCCTTCCTTTATTGAAGATACAAATTCTACTTTACGTAATATGAAAAATCTAGATACTTTAATTTTCACTTCGGCAACTGTCCCTTCCAGATTCAACAAGACAATCAATCACTTATTCCCTAAAATTACTACAATTACTACACCTTATTTACATAAATTACCTAAATCAATTGAATTTAGAGTCATTAATGCTGCTGTAGCACCTTATAAAGGATCAAAAATTAAAGCTTTAGCGCAAGCTCTCTATGCAATTCATTCAGATGGAACTGAACCTGGTTTTGAAAAAAGAGTCGTTGTATTTGTCAATAAAAAGGAAGATTCAGTTCGTGTTGCTGAAAAGTTAAAAGATGCTTATGCTCATGATGTCACTTGTATAACCTCAAGTGATTTGCCTGATGAACGTAAATCAAAAATTGCTCCTTTCTTAACTTTACCAAAACCACTTGATGATCCTTCCAAACCAGTTATCAAAATTTTAGTTACAACCGATTTATTATCTCGTGGACTTAACTTTTATGGAATTAGAAATGTCGTGTTATTAGACGTACCTGCAAACTCCGCTGATTTGGTTCATAGAGCTGGGAGAACCGGTAGAATGAATATGCAAGGTCGTGTCTTTTTGATCATTAATGATGCTGATAAAGGTCATGTTAGAGGTTTACCGAAAGTTTTACGTAATAATAGACGTCTAGGTTAATTTTACCCTTTTGATGACTCTTCAAATTCAAAGTTAATAACTTTACAACAATAACAACAATAAATAATTATGAGATACCCCTGATATTGAAATAGAAATAGAAATAGAAATATATATCTATATATCTATATTTAGATAGATATATAGATAGGTATGTAAAATCCCTTGTATAAACTGTATATAACAACCAATAATAATTTACTTTAAAAAAATACAAAAAAACTGGGTTAAATTTATATCAAGGAGAAAGAAAAACATAAAAACCAAAACCAAAACCTGTACTAAAAAACATTATAGAAACAAAAAAGCAAGAAACAAAAAATCAAGAAATATCAATATCAAATATATTACATATTCTTTGTTCTTTTATTCAGTTACTCTCCAACATATTTACCCATCCACCCAACACTTTTACTATCAACTAAACCTCTTCTTAATACTAAGTCATAATCTGTTTTATCTCTTTTTAAACTTTGATTTAATAGTTCATTCAAATATGCATATGATTTATCCCTAACCAAACAACTATTAAAACTCAAATCAAGAAATTCTTCATCTTTAATATCGTCATCAAAATCACTAATTTCATTCTTTACACAATTAATATCTCCATTCACTGTAGAACTACCAACATCACTTATTTCACTTGTCAAATTCGTAAATGACATCATACTCATATCTCTAATATCTAAATCTAGTCCAAGTAGATCTTCTTCTTCTTCTTCTTCTTCTTCCTCTTTTTGGTGTCGATGTAGGAGGTGGTGGTATTGTTCTTCTTCTTCTTCAATACGCCCATAAATATGAACTCCATTTATTTCATCATCAGTACTTGCATAAACAGATGAAGTATTGGAAATATGTCTTTGTGGAGATCTATGTATTAATCTAGAATCTGCCATTTTTACCTTAAATCCACGGTTACCTTCAATGGTTTCAATAACACTACCATTATCACATTCCAAATCTTCATCTATCCCCTCATCCTCTACTTGTTCTTCTGTAAATTGCGTATCTTCATTTTTACTCATATTTGAGTCGTTATTATCGATGATCGTAAAACCTGATTTTAACACTTTGTGATCATCTAATGATAACTTACTCATATCTGGTACTAGACATATACCAAACTTGTTCAACTTAACATCCTGTGCTTCACGTAATTGTTTGAAACGATGATAGAATGATTGAGATTTATAAATATGTAGAACCTCATTAGATGATTCAACGTTGTTAGGAGCAGCCACCATAGAAATAATCGGTTGCTGTTCAACTGGTTTTTTAACTTGATTAACTTCTGTTTTAATTTGCGGTTCAACTTTCTTGGGCATATTTGGCTTGATATTTATTGCACCACCAAACTTTTGTGGACTCCTCTTTATAGGACTCAATTTTCCAGGGATTTTTGCTTTAATCACTGGGGTATTTGAAATTCCAAATGCAGGATTAACAAAAATTGGAGTTTCCAAAGTTTTTTCAACTTTGGGTTGAACATCTGGCCTTGTAATTGCACGCCATGGGTTTTCCTGAGGAGAATTGACATTACTTTTACTAGTATTGTCTGATGTATTTGTGACAGAAACTTCAACTGGATTAGTTAATTCAACGACAGGCTCTAATTCAACAGCATGCTCTAATTCTACTGTAGGTTCTAATTCTACTTTAGGTTCTAATTCTACTGTAGGTTCTAATTTTATAGAATGACTCAATTCAAATAGGTCAGCATCGTAATTTTCCTTAACTACACCTTTACCAAAAACACCCATTAAATCAACTGAATCCTTATAACCTTTCTGATGATTTCCGGAATCACTTTTTAACTTTGCATATTTTGGTGTGCTTGGTGCATCAATCCCCGGCTCCATTGGGAATTCAAAATGTGAATTAACATAAATACTGGTAGAAGCAGTAGTTTCCGTATCCTTTTTAATTTCAGTTTCTTTATTTTTGTCTACAGATGCAAGATTATTCTCAATATCTTGCTTTTTGTTGTTCTGTGCAAACAAAGCAAATGAATGTGACGCTCTCTTTTGTGGTTTCATATGTTTAGGTTTTGCTGGCTTTAATTCATCATAATCAATTTCTTTCTTTCTGATACTGCTGATCCGCTTATAAATAACACTGGATTTACGTTCTGGTATTTCCTTCACTGGCTTTCTAGATTTAAAAAGACTAAAAAATCCATTTTTCTTTTCTTTTTTCTCTACTCCCTTGTTTGATCCTTTCTTTAATTCGTTCTTTAAAGTCGTCTTTGGAGTATTTTTCAAAACTGCATTCGACCCCTTATTCTTTCTAATTTTATCTTCAGCCACATTTTCCAATGATTTCTTTGGGATAATACTTGTTGTAGACTTATTAATATTATTTATATTTTTATATTGATTTTTATTTTTAGAAGCTAAATTGATTATACTATTTTTATCTGCTGTCAATTTTTCAAATGGCACCTGCAAAACTTTGATTGCCTGGCTATTAACCATCCCATTATTGAGTAACAAATAATCCATCATCATTGGATTATACAATGACATATGAGTTGTAAATAATTCAGTTAATACTAAAGATAATGAATCACTTAATAAATCAAGTTTGACATCGTAAATAAACTTCCCATGATCACCAACGTCATCAAATTTACATCTAGATAAACCTTCTAATCTAATTGTTTCATCATCTAGAAAATTGAGAGTAATGAATGAATAAACACCATATTTATCGAGAATATCATCATTATATGGCTGGTTGAATAAAACAATGAACTGTGATTTAGTCTCTTCATTTTCATAGATCTTCGATTCATGAGCTGTATAATATACTTTTTTAGTTTCTTTCTCTTCTTCAACAGATCCGGAGAAAAGATGAAATGATTGTGATTTATTAAGAATTTTCGAACGGGCTAAAACTTCAGTAACATATTTCCCTGAGACTTTATCAAGTTGATAAATACCTGTAAAATTTGATTTTTTATCATCAAAGAACCTAACAAATGAATTTGGTGTTTCAATTGAGCTAGTATAATTTATAGCATGCAAATCACTTATATTTGCCCATGCTTTGACACTCATATTTGGTAATTTTGTTAAAGGAGTTTCATTTGTCAATGAGTGAATAAGAATATCAGAAATTGAAGGTTTATGTATGGAATCTTCATCCCAATAACTAGTATAATATTCATCATCATCAATCGATAAAAATAAAACATGGTCACTAAATATCATTATGACTGCTCTATTTTTAACGTTGTCCACGAGTAAATCTGTTGCATCAAAAACAGCAACAACTCTTCTTGTTAACCAACCAAATTGAAGCTCTGTAGGCCAACCTTTTGTTATTTCTGTTATAATTTTACCAGTTGGAGTAAAAACTCTACCATCATAAGGTTTTAGCTTATCATTTGCAAATGATGAAATTGTAGTATCACAGGATTCTGCAAACATTTTAACGTCTGACTCAAAATTTGAAGGCCATTCTTTATTTTTAACTAACCTTTGAATTATCAATTGGATTTTAACCAAATTCAATGAAGAATAAATACTAGTCTCAATAGTACGTTGATCAAAAGAAAGCAAATCACTTCTATTTATTTCTCTAATTTTTTCTTGGAATTCATTTAAGTTTGAATGAAAATTTTTGATAGCTGCTTCATGTCTCATTTGGGCTTTATAGAAATAAGGAATGGTTGTGCCACATGCTTTCAATATTTCAAATGAGCCAAAAGGCTGTGCCAATTTCAGCATATCCAGAAAAATACAATTAATTCTAGTAACTTCATCAATTGTTGGTGGAAATATTTGATTTAATTTGTTTATCGTAAATCCTGGGATCTTTTTATCCAAAACTTGAGCTCTTAACGGTACAACAAAATTTTGTAAAAATTGTACAAGCAGAACAGTATAATTTGTTTGAACGGCAAGTAGTTCTTCACATATGGATTTAACAAGTTCATCATCTTCAAGTTTTGTATCTTCATTTACTGGACATTTATAAACTTTCTCTGTAGGTTCGGGAGAATATTCAGTTAATGGATTAAACAAACTTTCCAATTGTTTTCCTAACATCAAAGCAAGCGTGTTATTTTTATCAGTTAAATCTTCATTATTTTCATCTGTATATACAACATCAACAATATATGAAGAAGTCGAAATATTTGATGTCAAATAACCTAATTCATATATGTACGACCCTATGTTAATTGGAGGCCTGGAATCCAGTAAAACCATTTGACTAGCAAGTAATCCAGCTTGAGTTTCATCCCAATCAAACGTCTTTTCTGATAGTTTAGCCTGTGTGTATAAAGATTTCGTTGTATTTTCATTTAAATCTGCAAATGTTTTCAACAGAGAAATAGCCAGGGCTTTCCTGACTTTGCTTAATTTATGATTCAACGACAAATTTTCAACAGCTGGATAATATTTAGTGGATGGTGAAATGTCAATGACCGGGTGAACCGAACAACCGTGTTTTGAAATTATAAATGACGATAGTGTATGATTTTTTTCATTTTTTAAATTGTTGTTATAAACCATGGCAAACACATCTCCAAGCACAGAATTGTATACATGAAAATATGCAGCAGATGGGAACATCTGTGCCCAATATTTCTCATTGAACACATCTTCAGAGCTTTGGTTGATTTCATATTTTGAAATCGATTTGAACATGCAATTGTTTTGGTCAAGATAGTTGATGAACATATTGTTTTTCGACTTAGATGTTGGAATTAGACACCCTGCTTTTGCCACCGTCATGTCTGCCAGTGTCTTGCGATGTCTGAATACCTCTTACAAACACCTTGGCCTCTGTGCAACCTTAAACAATTTCTTAAACTCAAAAGCCACTTTTGTTGATTTTCCAAAAAAATTCAGCAGGTGAAACTTTCCGAAAAGGGTAAAAGATAAACACAAGATATGATAACCCAATTGTTTGAGTAGCAAAAGCAAAAGATGCAACAGGAAGCAAACAGAGTGACATGGTACAACTGTCAACAATTGCCAATGTGTCAATGACGTATTTAAAAGTGGAAAAAATGACAAAGCTTTGATGTGGGTTGCTGTCAGCATTTTAGTCATATCAATTAGTAAAATATTACTAAGATTTGCACCTGTCCTCAAAAGATAAGCCAATAGAGTTTAAAAGGAAGCATATATTTCAATAAAATGAAATATTATCATAAAGAGAAGACTGTTTGGGCCATTAATTTTTTAATTCTTATAGCATTAAAACAAAACCATGTCTCCTAAACAAGTTAATATCATCATCTATTCTTTATACCACCACATTGCCAAGATGGCAGAATCTGTCAAAATGGGTGTTGAATCTGCAGGCCACCAATGCCAAATTTATCAGGTAAAAGAAACATTACCAGAGGACTTGGTTAAGAAGTTGGGTTCTCCAGGAAAGTTACCATATCCGGAACCAGATATGAAAACATTGACAGATGCAGATGGTTTGATGTTCGGGATTCCTACAAGATTTGGTAATATGCCAGCACAATTAAAGAGCTATATTGATTCTACTGGTGGTCTATGGGCTAATGGATCTTTAAAAAACAAACCTTTTGGCTTATTTGTTTCTACTGGAACAGGTGGTGGAAATGAAATGACAGCAGTCAATGCATTGTCTACATTTGTTCACCATTCGATGATCTATGTTCCATTAGGCTATTCATCTGCTGGTACACAGTTGACAGATTTGACAGAAGTTCACGGAGGTTCGGCATGGGGTGCCGGTACAATTGCCGGTCCAGATGGTTCCAGAAACCCAACTGCATTAGAGTTGGAAATGGCCAAAATCCAAGGCAAAGAATTTGCAGAAATCACTTCCAAATTGGCTAGCTGATTAAACCAAAAAGGACAGAAGTGCAGAACAAAACAGAACAGAACAGAAAAGAACTGGAAAGATTCAAACCGGAGAAAACTAAGCTGAACTGGACATAAGTAAATTAAATTAAATAAAATAACAAAAAAAAAACAATAACTATATACAATATATATTTAACTTGAACAACTACATGTAAGCATCATTTTAGAATCATCGACATCTGATAACCATTTGGATTCTACGTCTTTTAATTCATCACCCCATTTAGAAGAATCATATGGATTGTTTGCCATTTTCATGATTTTGTCTAAATATTCAGAAGCATCTTCTCCATTTTGAAGTTTTGCTGTTGTGAAATCAATAACGTCTTGTAAAATCCAATTCTTTGGGACAAATTTAGGGTTGAAATTGGATGCTCTTTGAATTCTGACTTCGTCTGTAAGTAATTCTTCTTCACATCTTGCCTTAAAAATTGTAAGGAAAGTTGTGAGTTCTTTCATAACTTTATCCTTTTCTTCACCATCTTGGAGAGTGTCAGGTAGAAATTTGTTTGCTGCAGAGACAATATCAAAACTTTCATCCATCAAATTCATATTTTGCAATGTAAGAAAAAATTTATTGTACTCTAATTTTGTTATTTGTAAAGTTTCAAATAAAAGTGGTAATATATCTTGATTATCGGATTCTTTCGGTTTGATACCTAATCTATTACAGATTAATCTAAGATAATCGTCAATAAATGTCTTTTCAAACATATCACCACCAATTCTAATCAATTTATTAACCCTTTTCATTGCAGTTTCAATAGCTGCATCATCAGGGTAACCCTTGGTTATGAAATTTACATCATTAATCAATTGTGGACCGGCACCTAACACTTCAGCCATAGATTCGGCCAATTTCACCATATTAAACCATATTGCAGATGGTGTGTTTTTGAAAGAGTATCTTAATTCATGATCTTCACTATTGGAAGTATAATTTGGATCAAATTTGTCCATTATTGCAAAAGGACCAAAATCAATTGCTAAACCAAGAACAGATGTATTGTCTGTATTCAAAACTCCATTGAGGAATCCATACGCATGCCAGTATGCAACCGATTTCGAATTTCTAATGATTATATCCAGGAACAATTTATCAAATTCAGTTAATTCTCCAAGTTCTTTTAAACTTTTGTCATTTTCGATGAAATGTTGTAATTCCGTAGTATATTGTCCCTTCAAAACTTCTTTATTGATATATTCACATAAATCAATCAATCCTTGTCTATCTCCCTTCATTCTACAGTAATCGAAATGACCGATTCTAATCCACGTTGGTGACATTCTACAAACAACGGCACAAATTTCTGCTCCGGTTCTCTGTGCTTTATTTTCCGGATATGCAGTGATGGACAACGCCCTAGTTGATGGTATACCAATTGCATTCAAATATTCCGAAATCACATATTCTCTGACACTTGATCTCAAAACTGCATTACCGTCCGCAAATCTTGAAAATGGTGTCTTACCTGCACCTTTGAGTTGTAAATCATATGATCCGGTGCCATCTTTTGATGGCACCGTGAATAGATTCACAACTCTACCGTCTCCCAATTGTCCGGCAAAATTACCAAATTGAAATCCTGCATATGCCATTGCAAATGGATGGATCTTTTCATTCTTATACATCTTTTTACCTGACACAATATCTTGGAAATACTGCGATTTCATTTCCCTGGCTGAATCCATGCCCAAATCGTCCAAAGCATTGCCCGACGCACTCAAAAATGTATATTTCTTACGCTCCGTAGGGTAAGTGTAAGAAAAAAAGCCCGATTTAAGTTGTCTTGGAGTCTTAGACAGCTTTTCACTTACTTTCTCCATCTTTTCCAAATCTTGATCCGGTCTGATTTTACAATTAATAAACGGTGACGTTTTTGGGATATTTTCAAGCGTGTAAAGCCCACGTTGACCAGCCATTCTTTTGCTAAACGTTCTTACCGCACTGTTGGCACCAAGCATTGTGTCCTTTGTCCTCTAAAACCCTCTAAAACTTGCTTCAACGTCTTCAACACCTTTCAAAATCCCCAATTGGGCTTTCGAATTCCTTGAAAAGTGCAAATTTCATGTCGAAAATCGCCGCGCCGAGTTTTCCGACTTTTCAAGTTTCGACGACGTTTTGATCTTGGAATCGGTTATGACACACCTTTTTTTGGAACTTTAAAGAGCAAAAACACCATGTCTACCGTCTATGTCCACCCAAGTGCCGGTGTCGATGCTGCAAGTGCTACCGGTGCACAAGATGCACCGTTTCAATCTGCATCATACGCCCTTTTCGTTGCACCAGAAGCTGCTGTTCAAGTTTACAAAGAAGCAACAGAAGAATCTGCAGCAGGATACTTTGAAATCACAGCTTCTGCTTTAAAGAAGGCAAAGAAAGGTTCAGAAGCATTAAAGAAAAAAGAAGAAAAGGCTAAGAAAGCCGCAGAAGAAAAAGCTTCAAAGGAAGCTGAAGAATCTGCCAAATTATTAGAAGCAATGAAGATTACTATTGTTGAAGATAAATCATTACCAAAGGCAGAAAAGATCAAGATGATCAACATTTCTAAACATATTGACCAAAGAGTCAAGGTACAAGGTTGGATCCACAGATTAAGAGTGCAAAAAGGAGTTGCATTTATCGTCTTAAGAGATGGTTCCGGTTATATTCAATGTGTCCTTTCAGGCGATTTAGCCAACGCATACCAAACTCAACAGTTAACTGTTGAATCCACTCTTTCTATTTTTGGTACTATCAACAAGTTACCAGAAGGTAAGTCTGCTCCAGGTGGTGTTGAATTAGTTGCAGATTATTATGAAGTTGTCGGTTTAGCTCCAGGTGGTAAAGACTCATTCACCAACCAAATTGCAGAAGATTCAGATCCTTCTCTTTTATTAGATAGAAGACATTTAACTTTAAGAGGTGAAACTTTATCATCAGTCATGAAAGTTCGTGCTGCTTTATTGGCTTCCATTAGAAGAGTGTATCAAGAAGAAAACTTATATGAAGTTACTCCACCATGTATGGTGCAAACTCAAGTCGAAGGTGGTTCTACTTTATTCAAAATGGATTATTATGGTGAAGAAGCTTTCCTTACCCAATCTTCCCAATTATATTTGGAAACTCTATTACCTGCATTAGGTGATGTTTACTGTATTCAAGAATCCTTCAGAGCAGAAAAATCCCACACCAGAAGACATTTATCTGAATACACCCATATCGAAGCAGAATTAGCATTCTTATCTTTTGAAGATTTATTAACTCATATTGAAACCGTCATAACCAAGACCATCCAATATGTTTTAGAAGACCCTGTTGCCGGTCCTTTAGTCAAACAATTAAACCCAGGTTTTGTTGCACCTCAAATGCCATTCAAGAGAATGCAATATATTGAAGCAATCGAATGGTTGAACGAAAACGGTATTCCAAACGAAGAAGGTGAACAATTCAAGTTTGGTGACGACATTGCTGAAGCAGCAGAAAGAAAAATGACTGATACAATTGGTGTTCCAATCTTATTAAACAGATTCCCTGTTGAAATCAAATCTTTCTACATGAAGAAGTGTGCTGACGACCCAAGAGTCACCGAGTCTGTTGATGTTTTAATGCCAACAGTTGGTGAAATCACCGGTGGTTCTATGAGAATCGATAACGTCGAAGAACTATTAGCAGGTTTCAAGAGAGAAGGTATAGATCCTGCTTCCTACTACTGGTTCATCGACCAAAGAATTTATGGTACATGTCCACATGGTGGTTATGGTCTTGGTACCGAGAGAATCTTAGCTTGGTTATGTAACAGATTCACCGTCAGAGACTGTTCCCTCTACCCAAGATTCTCCGGTAGATGTAAGCCATAAGATTGTTTTGTTTTATTTTTTTCATATAAATGATATATATAGATTTTAATTGACTTTCTCTAATACCATTTCTAACAGAGTAAAATACCAGCCAATAAATACTCAAGTTTCATCATCTAAATATTATGAAATGGCTTTCTTCTAGTACCAGCTGTCTTAGTCCAATAATCAGACTTGTAAAACTGTATTTGACATTTGTAACGCAAACATTTTTTTGATCAAAACATCAACAAAGTTGATGTTTTGGATCTTCAACTTAAACTTTCTTTGGATCATTTGTTGTTTTCTCTTGCTGTGGCATGGGAATTGATAACAAACTGCTAAATGCCGATAGCTTTGAACGTCTCACATACAAAAGACACCAGCTTCTGGGCACAGGAGGATTTGGTAAGGTGTATAAAGTGGTTTCATCGGAATTGCAACCCCGGACATTTGCATTGAAGAAAATCGATGTTGAACATGTGACCAAGAGATACCTGCAAGATTCGCCGTTACAAACTCCAATTCCCAATAAATACCGTACCGATCGCAAAGTCAAGAAGGAAATATGGATGTCACTGTTCAAAGAAGCCGAAATTATGTCCAAATTACACCATCAAAACATCGTCAATATGTTATATTACTATGTGGAAAACCAAAGAATCTATCCACACGATCCCAAGTATCTATATTTGGTATTGGAATATTCGTCGTACGGTACTGTTTACAAGTACATTAGATCTCAAAGAGACAAGAAACTCAGTGAATTCATAACCAGAGAAATCACATCGGAAATACTCAATGGTCTTATATATCTTTCCGACCAGAGACTGATCCATGGAGATATAAAAGCTTCTAATATTCTTTTATTTCCCAGGGGAGAAGTGAAAATATGTGATTTTGGCTTGAGTTTCCAATTTGACGATGAAAACATCGACCATTACGATGATACAGTATCAAAAGTCAAAGAAGATAACAAAATTCTACAAAAAATTGCAGCCAATGGATCACCATATTGGTTAGCTCCTGAAATCATCCTACATCGGATGGCAACCCCAAAATCAGATGTCTGGTCTTTGGCTGCTACTGTCATTGAAATGCTAACAGGAAATCCCCCGTTTAGTAATTACGGCCCATTACCTGCATGTCATGCAGTCGGAGAAGGTGCTAAAATACCATATCCCAAAGGAATAAGTGAAGACTGTATAGGGTTTTTGAATGCATCGTTCCAGCACAATCCAGCCAAAAGATCCAGAGCCAGAGATCTACGAAAACACAAGTGGTTGAAGACAGTAAAGGGTAATATTTTGAAAAATGTCGAAGAATTAGATGATGATAATGACGGAGACGAGTTCGAAGATAATGATGGTGTTTTTGGAGACCATGTACTATTCAAATACGGGAGACTGGACAAATTATCTGTCTCCCAACTGGCGAAAATTCCTCTTGTCAAAGATGCTAAAGAGATGGAAATCTTGGCCAAATCATATGTTTCGACAATGATCTCATATATAAAGAAACATGCTGTGCCATGTTGTGAACAACTACTGAGAATAGGCCAACAGTACCTGATAAAATACCCGAAAGAACTTGCATCTATTTGTTATAATGGCCTACTAACACTGCTGGCAGCTGCACGGAGAGAAAACCATTTGATGCCGTCTACAATCAATCTTGTTGAATACTTATTTCCGCTGTGTTTTCCCGATAAAGGCCAAGAATGGTTATACATAACTGGTTTTACTGAACTCACCACTACTTGTTGATTTTTACTTACTGTGAACATGCACCTTCCGGATCTTTTTACTTCATCAAAAAAGAAAAAAACAGACAAAATGTACAAGTAAAAGTAAAAATGAAATTCAAAGTAAAAATAATAGTAACAATAAAAAGTAAAAATATCAGTCAAAACAGTTGCAATTCCACACAACTTTTTCTGTACTGTTTCTGTATATTATTAGTCTTAATAGATCTATGTATTCTTAAAACAAACTGCATGGGTAGTTGATTAATGGCATTTATTTTTCACATTTTTCAAACAATTGCCAAATTAGCTTTTTCGTTTATCTTTGGAAAATTTCTTTTTCTTATCTAAGGAATTTGATATTTTTCACTTGGTTTTAAGATTGTAAGAAATTGCCAGTGTCTGAACCGTTTTATTTGAAACAATGACATCATACTCCAAGAGGAGGTCTTCAGAGACAGCAGATAAGGAAGGGGAGAAAAACGGGTTGCAGAAAATGATGATAGAACCTGAGTTGGACGTTAAACCGAAATTAAAGTCAAAACCTTTTCTACAAAAACAGAAGTGTAAGAAGAAAGAAAAGTTTGCATTCAAGGATTTTCCACAAAGTGTATTTGACAATATATGCAATAACATTTCAGTGAATGATGTATTATCACTATCTATGACATGTGAAACCATCAAGGAAAAAGTGGAACCCAAAATCTATAAACACATGAGAATTATAGATATAGATCACATAATCGATCAAGATGAATTGATAATCCAGAAACACTTTGGAATTTTCAAAGATGAAAGTCTGGAGAATGAAAGTTGGTGGGTTTATAATAATATTTCTAATATTAAAAGTGCCAAAAATATCCTAAATTTGGTTTACAATATATTGACAAATCCTGTCCATGGTGAATATTTGAAAAGTATTGAAATAAATTCAATTTTAAAACCTTCTCCTTGGCAAAGACGCAAAGATGACGAATCAAATATGGAAAATTCAGTGTGGAATAAAACCCTAGATAACTTTTTGAATGAAAATGAACTTGGCTTTATTGAAAAGCAGTTTGCTTTTTTCAATTCAAGTTTCACACTGTTTGATTGTTTGTTATTACTGCTTGAATATACACCGAATTTAGAAAGATTGATTGTTGCAAGGTTTTCTCTGTCTTATGTTTCAAAATTGATTTCCAAAACTTCCAATTTGAAAGAATTGAAAATCATGATTTATGAAAATGATGAATTGGTCGAAATACCTTTGAATAGGTTGAATAAACTTGAAAAATTAAGGATAAAGTTTCAAGAAAATACAGAACCGGTTTTGGAAAAGATAGCATTAAATTTCAAAAAATCAGGTCTGTTGTCTAATTTGAAAAGTTTACAGTTGAAGTATGATAAAACAGATTTTAATCACTTGACAAACCCAACATGGTTTTCATTTTTTATACCATTATTACAGAATGAACTAATTTTTAAAAACCTCATAAAACTGGAGCTTAAGGATTGCTTTTTTGGCTCTAATCAGAAACAAATGATTGATTCTTTATCAAAAATAATTCCATTCCATCAAATCGAGTCATTAAATTTACAAATTTACGAATATTCACATAAAAATGTAAAGCATTCAGATTATACATCCATAGGCGATTTCAATCACGATAACACAGTTTTGTCTCACTTATCTGAAAAGCTGGTTAATGTCAAACGAATTATTATTAAACCAACAAAAAATTGTAAAAAATGTCAAATTAATTCAGTTATACAGTTTCTTAAAACTCAAAGGAATCTTAAACGTTTATGGCTATCAACCGATTCTCTCAATAGAGAAAACTATTTAAATCTGATTTCTTTACTCAAAAATTATAAAACACTTGAAAAACTTGCATATTTTGATGAATTTATAAATATTAGATTGATGAATAACCTGAAAAATTGGTTTATTGTTAAAAATGGTGTCCACGATTTTGACATATTTAAAAACTATGAATCTGAATATCTGAGACAGGATCTTGATCCATTGTTTGATCGTTATATAATTGATGAGTTTAAAAATTTCAATGAACGGGAACTTGATTTACTTGTTTTATTCTGGAAATACTTTTTATGTGAGTTTAGTTTGGATTCTTTGATGGGTAAATCTGAAGCTGGTGGTGCAATGGAATTGAAATTATTTGGATACAATTTTAAAGTTGATAGATTAAGAACAGTCATTTTACTGTATATCTCTAAAGTAGTCGGATATGTTGATTTGATTTACTATTAATGCTGTTATTTTTGGTATTGCTATTTTTGGTGTTGTTATTTTTGATGTTCTCTTTAGTGTATTGTTCTTCTTCTATATACAAAGATATTTATAAAGTTTAAATCTAATTAAGATGTTTGTTACCGTTGTCCTTTTTCACAGTTGGGACGTTCTTATCAGTAACTAAATTCTTGATCTTTTCTATATCTTCTTTCAACAATTTGGCACTTGCCTTTGTTCTCCAACCAAATCCTAGATCTTTCTTCATTTGAATTTGCTTTTGCTTTCTTTCTCTGATTAAATCACCATAAACTTCATCAATTTTTTTGGCACTTTCAACTTTTTCGATTGAATCATTACTGAATAAAAGATCAAAGACACGACCATCTCCCCAAAAGAACCCTTTTCTGTCAACAATGAATGGGATTCTTCTACCTTGTTCTCTTAAAAAGAAGAAAAACGAGGAATCGTTTGTACCATAAAATCCATTACCACTATAAATCTTAGAAGTAATACTCTTTTGTAAAACACCAATTGGAAAAATATATTCTGGAGTTGGTCTATTAGGCAATAAAGAATGTGTGGTGAATTTAATAAATGCTTGACCATCTGGTCTTACTTGTCCTGTTGAACTGACAGGTGGTAGATACCAAATTCTTCTGATCAATCTTGATGGTACAAAAAGAAATGAAATACCAGCTAATGATGGCATTAAAGCTAAAACTGTCACTATACCTAAATGCATGGCATACTGCAACTTCAGCTGAGTTTCACTTAGCTTCATAACATTTTCTTCATACATACCAGACGCCAAACCATATCCAATATTGAATGCATTCAATCCATAAATTACAAACAATAGAGCAAAGGCATAACAAAATACAAAGTATAATTTATGGGGTTCAGCTTCATATATTAATTCTGGTTCGGTCTTTTTGGATAGAGCATCATACAATCTAGCAAGTGGGTATTTGTTGGGTGCAGGCACCCCAGGACGTGGTAACAATGTCGGAATGGCTTCTTTTTCAAAATGCAATGAAGAAGGAAATCTTGATTTAATGTCGTTTTCTTGGCTTGTTTCTCCTGGTATACGTCTAGAAATAACTTGTTTCTTTTCGTAGATTTCTGCTGGTATCTCTGTGCCTTGATGTGGAACCATTATTTCTCCTTCTTTTTCCTTTTCTTGTTTATTTGAGTTCACATTTTGATATAAAACAGAATATGTATTGAAATATCTACTTTTGTTTACAACCACGTTGGGTTTCATCCATAAAAACTTAGAAGGCCCCATAATTTTTGAGACCCTTACACCATAACCAAAAGGTTTCATCAATGACAACATGATTGGATGTTTTCCTTTACAAAACAAACAAGAATTAAACAACAAAATGGATTTTCATCAAAAGTTTCAATTGAAATCTCAAGATTTTCAACATGAAAAATTCCAATTTGACATGTTTTCATATAAAAAGATCACCAAAAGACCTTTTTCCTTTAGATATCGTGCTATTTACGTGCAACAAAATGATCAACAGAGACAAAAGACCTACCAAAGCACCAAAAAAGAAATATAATTCCTACAGAACTTCGGACCGACGTTCTGCTGCAGGAGGACGTGCAGATCAATATCTTATTGAAAATCAATCCAAAGTATCCAATGATGAAGTAAATAAAATTAAATCAGTTTCGACAGATTCTAATACAGCCGTATTACGACATGATCCTAAAACAGGAAAGACATGGCATGATCAAACGTTAACAGATTGGGATCCGTCACATTTCCGATTATTTGTTGGAAATTTAGGAGTAGATGTGACAGAAGATATACTTATTCAAACATTTATCAAATACAAATCGTTATCTAAAGTCAAAATTCCAATCGAAGAGACTAAAGCAGTCAACAAAGGATACGCTTTTTTGAGTTTTGCAGATGCAGAAGACTATTTACAATGCTATAGAGAGATGAATGGTAAATATGTTGGTAGTAAACCAATAACTTTAGAACGTGCAAAATCAGAGATCGGAGCTGTTGTCAATGTTAAAACGGTTAAAAGTAATAAAAAGGGAGGACCTATAAACAGGAAAAGATACTAGGTTTCTCCATTGAAAAGTTTATTCCAATCCCAGAAGTATTGATCGTTGATACCAATAGAAATTGGTTGCGTGTCTTCATTCGTATTCATTTGATCAATTATATCAAAGAAGTCTTTATCCAGCTGTTCAATTCCACCAAATTCAGAACTACGGGACCTCAATGGTTGTTGTAATGGCTTATTATTGTACACTTGAGACTGAGGTTGGGATTGTGGACGTGGTAGTGGAGGTGGTAGAGCATCTTGTGAGCTGCTTTGTTGTACATAAAAACCAGGTTGATGTGTTTCGTGATATGTTTCTTGAGATTGCTCTTGAGATTGCTTTTGATGTAATTGTTTATATTTCTGGGATAAGTATGGCTGTGAATTTATTTGAGGTGGTAATTGGTATTGTGTATATAGATTTTGCGGGTTACTTTGTTCATAAACATAATTCGATGGATAATTTATTTTGTTTTGGTCATTGGGCTCTATTTTGTTTGAATTAATTGGAGGAATAAGTGATTGAATTTCAGATATTTTATTTACACTTAACCCTATTTTAGATACTTCATTTTGTTTTTGTTTCTGTTTTTTATTTTGCTTCTGCTTACTTTGTCTCTGTATATCATCAATTTTAAAATGCTTTAATAATAATGTAATATTAATACTTGCATCTTTCATTAAACTAGTGGATTGTTCACCAAACTTTGCATTGATTTCTTTAATATCATTTATTTTATCAAGTATAACATGAATATCAATTTTAAAATCTGATTTTAAATTATCAGCCAAAACATTCAAATTATTTGAATTTTTAACAGGTGAACCAGATTTAAGTAATGTTAAAACCAATAATAAAATCATGAGTGAATTGTATGCATAAAATAAATTATAAAAAAGGAAACCATTGAAATGGTGTTCCATGGACGCATATTTGAGGACTTCGACCATTTCTACTGTCGAATTAATAGATGATGATAAAGATTTAATAATGTTGTAACTTTTAGAGTGTGAATCTTTTTCCTTTAAACCAAACGATATTAAATATGGAAGCATAAGTGAAACCACAGCAAAATGATATTGTAAATGCAATTTGATAAGATATGTTTTCGAACCACCATGTTTTTTATAGTTTCTAAGGTCTTCACAAAGATTATTTTTCCAATTTTTCAAGTCATTTTCGATTGCTAAAACATTGGCGAAATTTTCGTCACACCAGGGTTTTTTACATTTTATTAAATATTCTCTATTCTTTAAAATAGGAAACATTATTTTGGATAGTTCGATTGCTGGTTTATGAGCCAATTTAAAAAGTTCATCAGTAATTAAATTCAAATTTGGCAACCCAATATCAACTTCATACAGTGAAATATTTGGCAATCTGCCAATTATAATACAATTATTCATGTGATATTTAAAACATGACCACCATATGATTTTAATATCTTCCTGTTCATCTTGTGATAAATTTTGAATTGCAAAATTTCTATGAAATCCTAATGCAATGAATTTAATACAACCATTGGCCATCAAATACCATGTTGCATTTCGATTTTTCAACGATGCCTGATATAAAGCTGCCAAAAACATAAGTTTAACAGTCGATAAACTATTGGAAAAAAAACAATTGGATAAACATAGATTGATAGTATCAAGATAATCGGTTATAACGGATTCGGGTACAACTGAAATTTTGTCAATTTTATGTTTTTCATTAAATAAATGACATTTCCTGCCTAGAATCCAAACAAAGTAAATGATACAAATCTCTTCGTTTGTGAAATCCGTAGAAGTATGATTTCTATTCTCTAGAATCTCAAAAAACTGCTCTTGTCTCCTTCTATACTTTGATTCAATAAATAAGAAATAGTTGAAATTGATATATTTGAAAAAACAATCCGTGAATAAGAGGCATTCCTCTTTAGGAATCATATCATGTAAGATATTCTTTTGAGAAACATCATCTTCATTACAGTAACCTGATCCTGAACCATGAGACTGCTGTTTCAATACCGAACTGACATTATCGGAACTGCCATTATTCAAACCAGGAACAAGGGTTTCTTTATGTGTTCTTCGTTTTTCTGCTTCAAGCAACGCCTTGAACAGTCTCTTGGTGCCTCCTAATTCAATCTGATGACCTTGAATTTCACTATTAATTGCTGTATTTTCATGTTTCTGATCTTTTGCACCTTGCACGTCCTCCTGTTTCTTTTCACGTTGCTGTTTCAGATAAGTCCATTTTTTAGCAATAGTCTTGGTATTCAGCATTTGTTTTTCATCCAGTGAAAAACCCATACTCCCATCATCTCCCAAATCCTGTTCACATGCTTCAAACTCCTCTAAATTACCAACTTCCTTTGGCAATTTGACATACAACAATTTGGCGATTTTTTCAACATCTTCAACATTATCCGTGTCACATTCCGGGAACATGGCCTGCACAATTTTGGTGACACATTTCAACTGTACCAATGAACCTTCACTTACTGAAAACATCTTCCGTTTCTTTCGTAAAAGCGTTGTTTCACATTGACTACCTGCCGTTTTGCATTGTTCACATTGAGTCACGTTATCAAAGATTTGCACACCCTTCCCATCGTACCGTTTACAGCCCCTTTTCTTTTTCTTGCATCGATCACAAGAATACAATGCTCTCTTCCTCTTCTTATCCATCCTGACGTTGTCTGTTCCTGCCACTTGTATTCAAACTCTAAAGAAAAGGGTCTTTGAGGTGGAAAATGTTAATTCCGCTGCAAAAAGTAATTTTGAAATTCATGTCAAGATTTCCAGTTGAAAAGACGTAGAATGCTTGTGTGAACAGCTTTGAGCTCGTTGTTGAATGGTAATTGGATGGTTGTAGGTTGTTATTAAACTGGTGATACAATTACTGTACAAAAAAACAATAAACAGACTAAAAATTCAAGATATATAGAAAAGTCCAGAACAAAAGATATCATAATTCATCTTTGTTCAGCACAAACTCTTCGTTTGCTTGCAATGGAACACCCTGGCTGGTGAGCTGGTTGGACTTGACTCTGAAAAGCTCGTTGTTGACCCCAGATCCGATTTCCGAAGACCATCCTCTGGCATTTTCAAAGCCGTTACTGGAGCTTTGGTAATCGTTGAAAGCATGATAGATGTCTTCCTTGGTAGTTTCCACAAACGGACCATATTGAACAATAGGCTGGTCTAATGCCTGACCGGCAATGATGACAAAATCAGTACGTTTACCATCTTCAGGAACCTTACCCCTGATATGATCTCCATCTCTATTGAAGAAGACAGAATGGTGTTCCTTAACAGCTTGTTGTTCCGACTTGGTATCAAGAACAACCGATCCGTTAAGAACATACATGAATCCATTATACTCAGGTTTCATCTCTTGTTCAAACTCTCCTCCTGGTAACACTGTGAACCAGTAGTAATCCATAGGAGTATATGCCAACTCCTTGACCGACTCAACACCATACGATTTTCCTGAAATCACCTTCACCTGGACTTTATCGTTTGGTTTGACAATAGGAATCTCTTCTGCTCTCAAATCTCTGTATCTTGGCTTGGTATGTTTGAGATCTTTGGGCAAATCAACCCACAATTGCATACCTTCAACGTTTGTTCCGTCTTCGGAGAACGGCATCTCCGAATGAACAATACCTTTACCGGCTGTCATAAACTGAAGGTCTCCGGGTCTTAGAACACCCGATTGACCTGTGAAATCTTCATGCAACATATAGTTTTTCATAACCAATGTGACAGTTTCCTGTCCTCTATGTGGATGGTCTGGAAATCCGGCATCTGGACTGACATTGAAATGGTCCAACATGAGAAACGGAGTGAAGTTTCTCATACTAGGAACTCCGATAGATCTTCTGACTCTAGCACCAACACCTTCGGCCTGTTCCGAAGCATAGATCACCTTTAAAATCGATCTTAATGAAACCATTCTTGTGTTTGTAATTATTTTGTAATTATATGTATTTATATGTAATTTGTATTTATATTGGTATTTGTATTGGTATTCCTATACGTATTTCTCTCTGTATTTCAATACCTGTGTATACCTTTGTTTTGTTATTAGTATTTAAACTGCTGCAACAACCAATCCAAAGCCTGTCTCTTCCCAACCCGGTGCCAGCCGTCTTCCTTTTATACCTATGTTTTAATGCCAAACTTGATTATGTCAGAAATTACTAAGATTGGAAATTTTCTTACTCAATAAATTTTTCAGCTGCCGAATTTCCACATGGAGAAATTTCTGATTCATTAATAATACGAAAAGGATATTGTGGGCCATGTTCTCTGGAGGTACGAGGCCGGGTGTAGTTAGTAGTGTTGTTGTAGTGTTGTGGAAGACACGGTGGTATGTCAGATGTAGATAGATAGAATTTTCCAGAAGAAAAGAGGTGTTTAAACGGATTACAAATGATTTTTTTTATTATAAATTAAAGTATTTCGGTTTATACAGTCAGATATCGGGATCAGTGGCTTTCTTGTTGAACATTTCGGTATCCACACCATCAGCTATCTCAGATCTCCATCCCTTGGCCTTTTCAAAGCCATTTGTAGTCATTTGGAAATCGTATAATGCGTTGTGGATTCCTGTTTTGGAAGTCTCCACAAAAGGTCCATATTGGACTATAGGTTGATCCAAGGCCTGGCCTGAAATAACCACAAATTCAGCAGGTTCAGTACCGGGAACCCGACCTTTGATTGCATCTCCATCCCGATTAAAGAAGACAGAGTTGTGCTTCTCAATCACCTGGTTCTCGTTGGGCGTTTCAATGTCAACCTTTCCGTTAAGAACATACATGAATCCATTATACTCAGGTTTCATCTCTTGTTCAAACTCCCCTCCTGGTAACACTGTGAACCAGTAGTAATCCATAGGAGTATATGCCAACTCCTTGACAGACTCAACACCATACGATTTTCCTGAAATCACCTTCACCTGGACTTTGTCATTTGGTTTGACAACAGGAATCTCTTGTGCTCTCAAATCTCTGTATCTGGGATCTGTGTGTTTGAGATCTTTGGGCAAATCAACCCACAATTGCATACCTTCAACATCAGTGCCATCCTTAGAATATGGCATCTCCGAATGAACAATACCTTTACCGGCTGTCATAAACTGAAGGTCACCAGGTCCCAAAACGCCGGATTTTCCTGTAAAATCTTCATGTAGTATGTAGTTTTTCATAACCAAAGTGATAGTCTCCTGTCCTCTATGTGGATGGTCGGGAAATCCGGCATTTGGGGGAACTTTGAAATGGTCCAACATAAGAAATGGTGTGAAATTGTGCATTCCAATAACACCGATTGATCTACGAACTGTTGCACCTAAACCTTCGGCACGTTCTTTAGCATATATAACTTGCCCTATTGATCTCAATGTCTTGATCATTTTAACTTACCAATTGGACCAACACAAGAAACAACAAACAACAAACAAGATAACGTTAACTGGAACATATAACAAACAAATACTGAACTGGGTTTATAAAAGGTTCCCAAGATATTTCATTTCATCTCAATCTTCAAAAAGGAATTACCGGATTGGGAAGCTTTGTAATAAATTAGTAATTGAAAGATTAAATAAGATTAAATAAGATTAAATAAGATTAAATAAGATTAAATAAGATTAAATAAGATTAAATAAGATTAAATAAGATTAAATAAGATTAAATAAGATTAAATAAGATTAAATAAGATTAAATAAGATTAAATAAGATTAAATAAGATCAAATAAGATCAAATAAGATTAAATAAACTTTATAACTGAACTTCTTCTAAAACTTTAGTGAAGGTTTTGATTAAGATGTCATTTTCTTCAGCTGTACCAATGGAAATTCTCAGACAACCAGTGCAACCGAGTTCCTTACCTCTGAATCTAACAACGATTTTGTTTTCAGTTGCTAATTTCAAATACAATTTATGTGCAATTTCATTGTCAGGGATTAAATCTTTGTTTAAAATTTCAATAAGGATGAAATTGGCATCTAATCCACCTCTATTCTTACCAACATATTTTAATTTGAGTAGTTCATCTAGAACAATTGCTCTTTGTTGAATGATTTGATCGATTTTGTTTCTGGTTTCCTTTAATGCATTTGGTGTTGTTGCTCTGATTGCAACATCACTTGTTAAATTACTAATATTATAAGGATATTTCATCGAATTCAATAATCTTGAGATTTGTTTGTTTGAATATGTAATACCTAATCTGATACCAGCTAACGCAAATGCCTTAGATAATGTTTGTAAAACAACTAAATTAGGATATTGATTGACCAATGTACACATCGATGAACCGATTGGTGAAAAATCAATATATGCTTCATCCAAAACGACGACTGCATTGATGCTTTCTTTTTCAATCCCTTTTAATAGCTCAACCACCAAATCTTCACTCACCTTTTTAGCTGTTGGATTACCTGGCGATGTAATGTAGACCAATTTGACCAAGTTGTCGTTTTTAAGAGCTTGTAAAATGTTCTGTGGAACAATATCAAAAGTTTCCGATTCTAATGGAACTTGGACTATTTGCACATCATTCACAACACCACAGATAGAATACATACCATATGTTGGAGGACAAGTAATCATTTTTTCCTTACCTGGAACAATAAAACATCTCATCAATGCATCGATACTTTCATCTGATCCAACACCTAAACATAAATTATCCACATCTAGCATTTCTTCACTATCCAAACCTGTTCTTTCCGAGTTTCTGAATTCACAAATTTGTTTCTTTAAAACCTCCTGGTGTGGATCTGGATATCTATTCAACTCCAGTTCCTTTTCACTGCTTTTGATGTTTTCAAATGATGGTCCATGTGTATTTTCATTGGCATCTAATAAAATACCCTCTTTAAAGTCGTCTCTGGCACATCTGTATGGTTCCAGTGTGAGAATATTCGATCTGGCAATCTTTCTAATGTCGAATGGCATTGGTTTATCTTATAAATCGATATTCCTTCAACAAAATGTGTTATCAATGCAAAATCAACACCTGAAATTTCCAAAAACAGCTATATTTCGTTCAAATGCAGCCCAAATCTCAAAAAATGTCCATATTGCGAAAATATGACTCTTACTTGGTTATAAAGACACGGAAATGAGTAATTGTATGGATCAACCAGTCATATACGGGTTGTGTGTTGACAGTGTGTTGGCTAAGTACCACATATGTAAGGTTTATGTGGTTTTTAGGGGGTAAAAAGGAGTTGAAATATACTCTAATGTAAAAATAAGTACAAATATTAAACTGACAATTACACATTCTAGACATTTCAGTCGTCTTCTGCTTCTGCGTCTGTTTCCTTTAAGGTATCTTCAAAATTAGTGGAGTGGGTGAGGTGGTACTTGTTCATTCGTAATTTCCTCCTTCTGTTGATAAAACTCAGGCTGTTTGTAGATTGGTACGGCGAATTTGCGGAATTGGCAGCATTAGAGGACGTATGGATGGAAACGGCATCACATTCTTCAATTAAATTGTCATTTCCCAGATAGAAAACCTTCATGATATTACCGAAACTGACGACGATGGATTTATGTCCGAATTCACGTACAGGCCCGAGTTTCTTAATGAGCAGGCCGGAATCGAGACCTTCGGGTATTTCGAAGTATCTCAACTGTCCATCTGCAGATAACGTCCATCCCTGCCAATCGTCGTTCAGTTTGTGATGCTTGTACTTTTTATAAGTCATTTTTAAATTATCTTTTGCAGTGACATCACCCAACTTATGAAGGACGTTTCTTCGGCGTAAGCCCAGGTGTGAATTTTCAATAACATCATTTAAAACGCTTTTGTCAGTTGGGTCCTGAGAGCTATCTGAACTGGATTTCCTTCTAATACCCATTAACATATTTAGGTATGTTGGACACCAACCTTCAACTCTATCAAGTGAATAGATATCCTCATCAACACTTGCAAAACCCAAACATCTGGTTTCTCTGGAATCTCTTTCAACTCTCAAACAGATATTGTTTTTTGCTTTATTGTCACTTGAAAAAGTATGCATGACTAAATCATTATCAATCTGTTTATTGTACGCAATACTAAAAGATGGCACTGAAGCACAACCACAAAATCTACAATGTGATGGTTCAGGATGGAAAACTTTAAAACTTGAAGGTTGAAATTTTTCAATATTCCATTCTTTTAAAACTATACCTGTTTGAACATCAATCAATTGACACTTTAATCCATATGCTTTAATAATCATCCCAACAAATGGTACGGTAACCATAGCCAATTCATTAACATCAATTAAACTATTTTCAGTATTATTTTGATTATTATTATTAGTAGTAGTATTAGTATTCTGGTTGTTCAAATTAAAACCTTCCAAATTTGAGTTAGTGATAATTGGACTTTTACATGAATTATAACTTTTAGTATCTATGTTAACCGGCCTACTTTTCCATTTATTATTAATAGCAGTTGAAACAATTATTTCTCCATTTTTTGTCAAACAAACAATTCTGTCATTAACTCTAGGGGATAATAACTTTTTTGCACAAATCAATGGATCAGTACTTAAAATTGATTTTTCAAATAATCCGGTAGAGCAATCAATTGAATAAATCAAACCATTTCTTAAGACAACGATAAATTCCTTATCACTATTGGAGGTTAATTTTTTAAGATTAACACTATGATCAAACATTGAATCCAGTGATAATGCCCTACCAGGGCGTAATGAGCCTGTATTAATAGAAGAAGTTTTTTCAATTGGAGTTTCAGTATCTGATTGTACAATTTTTGATAGCATTGTAGTTGAATTTTCTGTTGATTTTGTAGTATTTGGTGAAATGATTTTACTCGGTTTAGAAATATTTTTCTTACCTCTAGTTACTAATTTTCTTCTACCGTTAGTACTAGGAAGTTTTTGAGTTCTCTTCCTAAAAAAAAACTCTAAAGGAGTATCATTTTTCAATTCGTCAATTGAAATTGAAAATGACCAATCCATAGACAGTCTAGAGAAGCACTTAATTTGACCATTTTTACTGAAAACTGCAACAAATGATCCCGAATCTGAAACTACTATATCAGAGATTGGTAAAAAGTCTGTTGGTATTGCTAATTCTGTTGGTTTGGGTATAGGAGATTTCATTGGTGACCAAACAAATATTTTATGATCAATACCAACAGATATGATGAATGGACAAGCAGATGTCGATAATTTTACAACATCCAGTAGATGGCCATTGATTAAATCTTTAGATTCAAATTTTTGTACGGTTGATTTTGATAATTCTTTATCTAATTCATCAAATTTAAAATTTTTAAATTTTAAATTTAAAACTAATAATAATGTCGATGTTGTGAAAATTAAAAATGAAATGAATTCAAATAAAAATAATGAGCTGTAATTATATTGAATGATATTTTTAGTTGATGTAGGTAATTGGATAATAGAAAATGTTGAATTATTAATAAACCCACGTTTATTATGAAGTATATTTATATTTGAATTACTTGTGACATCCCATTGTCCAATAAATACAACAATGATCAACAAAATGAAAGTTGGTGAGTAATTTAAAATTGGATTAATTTCAATTTGCTTGAAATTTTTTTTGGCCAAATTAACATCAATATCACTCAATTGTAATTTTTTAAAATCCACAATTAAAATCGTCAAAAAATACGAATATGTTAAAAAATAATTCATCATAATGTAAATTATATTAAAAAGAAGCAAATTTGAATTTTTGTAGAAAAATGCAATTGTAAGAATAGCAAATGAAATTATATTAAAGTTTGTTGATACTGGAATTGAATAATTGATTACCTTTTTCAATCGTGAAAGAAATGAAGATGAGATGGAAAATTCTTCCGACTTATTATGGATCAGAAGTACCAATCTTGAGATATTTTCTAGACAAACAAGTAATGGTATAGCAATGATCAAAGGAAACGGAATTTGTAAAAACTCTAAATTGTTGGAAAAAAAAGTTAAAATTGAGAGACTTGCAAATCCCCCAATCGTGAACTGTACAAGGAATGCAACTATCAGCCCGAATTTGGATTTTATTGATTTTAATTGATAGATTTTCAAAACCGGATACAGTATTAGCAATGGAATGATTGAATAGATTATCAGGATATCGAACCACGATGAAATATTTGTAGAAACTTCAAAATTAGAACTGGCTGATTCTTCTAAAATTTGAACTTCCGGATACAGAAATTGAGCTCTGGCCAAATTATTCGATACTTGTTCATTAATTTCTCTTTCCAACGACGCTATTATTCGAAATTGGCCAACCGATCGGATCAGACCATTGAACTGTGATATTTTGTTGATGATTTGAAACTGGTTATTTTGCGAAAAACTCGGTACGTATTGTCCCAATGACTTCATTGGCCTGTCCCATGTATAGTCTAAGATAGAATATACCTGTAATTTCAATCCCCCGACCAATTCTTTCTGTATCTCTGCAAACTTATCCAAAAACCCGGCATCCAAGAGATTGGATCCCGTCTCCACCGTAAAACATCTAATAATGCCGTCTGCTGCATCATTGGTTTCCACAAATGCCATGCTTTTGATATCCTTGCTGTTGTTACAACCCAATATTTCAAACAACAACGCTGGAACCATGTAAACCTTATAAATCGATGGATATGCAATCGCCAACGTCACTACAACTGGTACCGCAATTGAATATATCGGATACGACAATCGTTTCCTCAGCATTTTGTTCGATATATCAATCAATATCCCATTCCACCTATCCACCATTGTGTCTTGTCTTGTCGCCATCTTCCTGTCGGTCCACGAGTCTGCTTCTTTGCACTTCATTTTCTCCACATCTGTTTTGGATATTGTTTCTTCTTTCGTTTCTGTTTTCAACAAAGAAAAGGAAAAAAAATTTTGCAAAACACGGAACGGTCGCCGGCCCAAAAAACCTGGGGGGAATGTGGACGAGATGCGGACGGGTGCGGGGGAAGATGAAAATGTGCCCAGGAAATTAAAATTTTCCTGGGCTACATCTACTGGGCCGCCCAGTAACTTTTGTGGGGAAGCCCATGATCTTGGCTTTTACAGATTGCAGTGTATATAGATAATGGTAGCAAGGAGGAAACAGACGGATTTCTATGAGTTGAAGGAGCTGTATTAGTGGATAAGTCGATGTATTGGTGGATAGGTTGATGGGTTACAAAGTGGCAGGATTTATGGGAAAGGTTGGCCATAAATAAGGAGATGCAGGCAGTTAGGACAAAAATGATTAAGATATAAGTATTAAATACACATGTATATATGGAATCACAGAATGGACAGAATTCAACAGGAGACACAAGACATGCAAAGGCTTTCTAATAGATGATGGAGTGTAGTTTTTCAAAAAGAAAAAGGATCAGGCATCAAATAAACAGTGTCTTTGCATTGACATTCAAGGATTTGTTGAAAAGGTTTATATGTGCTACCAGTGTCTGGGTTTCAAATATGCAAGAAATCTGCATCATAGGTATGGGCATCATTCCAATGCACTTGACCCTATTTCAATATCACCTATTTCAATATCACCTATTTCAATACAATACAGATGATACCACAGGACCAGATATTGTGGTATCATAGATCGAATGCTTTAGAAAAGTAGAATTCTGATGAAATATAAGCAGGTGATGCTTTTAAGGAATAGGAGTATCTGATTTCTCATAATTGTTTATGACAGGACATTAGAAAGCGGTCAAAAGACCAAAATCGGCTATTTTAATGCAAAAATGTTTGGTAACCAATATATTTTCACGTTTTAGATCCCGGTGTGCAATACCAACACGGTATAAATAGCAGATTCTACATCGGACAATTTGCCATATGTTCCAACAAGTGTAAATAAATAGCCAGCTTCACAAAATTCCATCACTTGGATATATTCACCTCTTTTATTGGCAAACAATCCAAGGATTGTATAATATTGGGTGTTTTAAGGATAAAGAGACACGGAACTCAAAACTCAATCTCTCTAAATATGCAGCTTGTTCATTTTTTCTCAATGACCAATGATTTTTCTACATTAACCATATTGTTCTCTGAAGTTATGGTTGCATACATCACCTTCAACTAACCGTTTCTGTTTTGCTTCCACATATTTTCAAAATAATAACAGTTTCTCCTCTGCAAACCCACAAGGTAATACAAAAACTCCAACAGACTTTTCACAAAAAAACTGCTAAGTCATTTCTTCTTTTTAAGTTTGATCATATGATAGTATGAACCGACAATCAGAACAACCAAACGTCCATTATTTCTGAATACATTTTATTTATAAGCTTCTGCTGTTTCTTCTTGATGTGTTATATTAAATGATGATGAAAAAGAATCCATTGAAGTATGTGTTTACCATTCATTGTAAAATATGTTTGTAGAAGCAGTGATCAATGAAAATTCTCTTAGAATTCTCTTATAATCTGCAACAGTATTTGAATCTAGTGTCGTGCCTGGTGTATAATCAGTTTTAATAAAATCCATTGTGCAGTTATTGAAAAACAGAGGAGGGAAAGGTGAATAATAATTCTATATATATATATACAATGAAAACAGTAAATTTCTTTTGTGCTTTTACTGTAGAAAGGTGTGAAAACTTTATTGAAAAATATCAACAAATTGATAAAATCTATTTATTGTTTTCTAAATATAGACCTGTAAATAATAAACCAACAGAGCAAAAAAAACGTGAATTAAAATCAAAGATGAATCCATATATTCTGCGTTTCTGCCTGGTTTCTATCCAGTAGAATCATTTTAAGCCATTATCTTTCCATTCTGAGTGATTGTTGATACTTAATGTTCCAACATGATTAGATGACAAAATGATGTTGATTGTGCACAGCATGTTATTTGTATATGATGAAAAAAGAAGAAAAACAATAAGTCAAATCTAAGTTTGACAAAAAGAAGTAGGAAATAAAAATAAAGAATAAAAAAGATATTACCAGATCCTTTTATCAGCCATTTCAAATCTAACTACATTGTCTAAATCACCCGATTTCCTTTGGAAATTTGGTATTTTTTCATGTGGATCATATAACTTTTCTCTTATATCACTTACCGTGCTTTGATTAACATTTGGAATTCCAGGTATATAATCAGCATTTGATTCCTTGCTGTTGATTATTCGTTGAGACCATTTCAAGAGTGAAATTGATAATAGTACTCTAACAAATAGCATAATACCAAATGTTAAAATACATGTGATTAATATAATAAAAATAGATATTATTGGATGATGATTGAGATTTTTATATTGGAATTCTATGTATGGAAATAGAGCAAGTTTGCAAAAAATAATAATAACTGTTTGAATAGGAAAACCTGTTCTCTTTGTTAATTGATTTGGGTGGTCGATTGAAGTAGTAAATTGATTAACAAAATCTAAAGCAAGAATCTTGGTGAATTTCTCATAAACAGAAGGTTGAATACGATTGAATCGTATAAGATATGCATGTTTTAACCAATCAACTAAAACTTCTGAACCTATAACAAGAATTGATGGACCAATTAGTAGACCTAGCCAATCATTAAATAATTTATATGGAGTAAGTTGCGTCGACCAAGAATTTGGTTTGATATTATTAAACAAATCATTGAATGAAGATGTGTTTATGACTATTTGAAGTAAATTTCTGGATGATATTATACCCAACATAATAAGTATAAGAAATCGTTCATTAAGATCCGAACATGCAATTTGGAATAAACCTTCTCGTTCTGTCCTTTTGAAAACAGCACTTTTAAGTTCAGAAAATTGATTGGATAGAATCAATGTAAGCAATGCATTAGAATATGAATTGATTGCCACGTTAAGTGCCATTACCTGATAAACTAAAACATAAGAATGAAACCATAAATAAAAAATTGATACGGTATATAAAACAATAAATGGTAGTTTATTTTTCGGATTCAATTGATGTAAAACACGTAATATATCTTGACCACTGGAACTTAATAGACGGTCGGCTATTTCAAGCACTTGTGTCATAAAATACAATTTAATTGCCGTTCCTGATCTAATGTTATGGTAGATTCTTGAAGTATCTAAATTTCTCAGTAAAAACAATGTTATGAGAGAACCTGATATAGCCAAGGAATCATTTTTGAACACAATTGATTTGGATTTTCGTGTATGAAGCAGCCATCTAGATGGTATTATTATAAGCCATTTAAGAAAGACTGTAATTGAATAGATAAGGCCAAAACTCATGAATTTTTCTACACATAATGGCAATTTGATATAGTTTAATAGTAATTGTAAATTGTCATCGTCTAAATTTGGTTTCTGTTGATTTTGTTCGTCCAAATTGAGCTCTTTCATCAATATCTTCCATAGTGTTGTACTGACCGATTTCAGTTTAGAATTCGGTTTGCAATTCGATTTGCAATTCGATTTGCAATTCGATTTAGAATTCGATTTGGAATTCGATTTAGAATTCGATTTGGAATTCGATTTAGAACTCGGTTTCGAATTATGTTTACAATTCGTTTGAAATTCAGGCTTATTATCTGTAACTGTAGCTTGAATATCCACCAACAGGTTCCCCTTGGTCGGCCTTGCACCCATGTTGAATTCTTGTTGAACAATTGCCTTTGTTCAACAACTAATTCATGTTGATCTTGAGCGCAAAACTTCCAAAAACAGTAAAATTTGTAATTTTTAGCTAGAAAAAGGACCAAGATGGTGAAGTTTGGGGTTTTGGGGGTGTGTTTAAAGCAAGATATAGAAAACTAAACATCAAATCAATACCATCTAGTGTATTTTCAAAGAAATAATTTGATTGGAGGTAAAGAAAAAGCTAGAAACCACACCAGATAGATCGATTATAAAGATAATGAAAACCGTACATGATTTACACCAGCTTTTGGAACCACATCTTGGGAAATCGCTTTTGACACCCCGAGAAGCCAACCAATTGACGTATTCGATGATTGAAATGCTCATGTGTGGTAACTGCGATCAACAGCTGCTCAAATTATTGGCAAGATATCTATCTCGTAAAGCATATGAAGAGATTGTACAAGAGAGAGTGATTGAACATTGGTGTGGATATCCACTTTGTGATTATAATGACAGTAAGAAAATCCAAGATGTCCAGGTGAACAAATTGGTGAAGGATTTAAGAATGCCGAAATATTACAATTCTAGGTTCTGTTGTAAAAACCACTATCTAAGCTCTGAATTCTATAGAAATCAGATTGGAGAAGATGCATTGTTTATGAGGATCCAACTAAACAGTCCGTGGTTTGGCGAAGGTACAGTTGAATCGGGTATTGTTTTATTGGATAATTATATAAATAAAGATCTTACACAAGTTATCGATCTATTGAAGGGTCTCAATGTCCAAGATTCGGAAGAAATCGTCAAACAGTTGGAAATCGTCGAACATCAAGGTGACCATCTATCGGAATCCATATTTCCTGCACATGAAAGTTAAACCGCCATCTATGACATCGGTATATTCACCCACCTGTCTCTTTTCTATTTCTGTCAGCAGCAGTTCAAGGTTTATTTTACTGTGGTTGTGCATTTCTTGAAACTTGGGTTTAATCTTTTCATAGATCAAGCCTTGTTTCTTACAAAATAAAACAACTTCTTCTTCGAGTTTGGCCTTCTCCTGGCTCAAGATGTTTTCACAATCACCATCCGATTCTTCTCCAAATTCGGCTTTATAGTTTTGTACCTGTTGTAGCTGTGAAATCAAATAATCATATTTTTCTCTGACATGCTGTATAAACTTCATATCTTGAGTTCTCAAATCTCTATTCCACGGCGTATTGATCACATAGATCCAATGGCCTGTACCACTTATCCTCCTCAATTTATAACTGGGCTTTTCTAGCTTTTTGGCCAACTTATCAAGTTTATATTGCTGTTTGGAATGTGATATGATAGATGGCATGATATGACGCATGTAACTTTTATTCAATTTGGTCTTGATTTTGAATCCTTTCTTTGAATAATACCACAATGCATCAACCTTAGTACATGAACCATTCACCTGTCCTCTGGTATTCAAAAATTCAGCTATTTCGTCATCGGACATTCCCGAATATTCCGGATTCTTTCTTGTTTTATTCGAAATATTGACATTCTGATGTTTTTCTTCACCTTTTACAGCATTTACAGCTAGTTTCTTTGATGATGTACCAGGTTTCTGTCTGATGTTGCTGCTGCTTCTTCTATGGCTATCATTGATCAACTCATCAAAATCTAAAGATTGTCTTAGCATCTTTTGTAGAACCAAACTATTGGAAATTCCACTTCTTTTCCGAAACACACTTCGGATTTGTTCGACTGCATCTACGTCCACACGCAGAGCATTTCGTAGCAATCTTCTGTAAACTCCTAGTACTACGTGTCTATGTCTGACATCCAGCATACTAACTACAACCCTTCAGAGACAATATTGCAACACAATATTGCAACACAACACAAAAATGGTTAAAAATGGCTAAAAACCGTCTTGGTGAAAAATATTCAAATTGAAAAATTGGAATATTTCATTTTATCTTTATATATATATATATATATTATACTAATATATAGATATAATACATATCTAGCAAGGTTTAAAGATCTTCCAAGACCATTTAATTACACCTTTATTGTGGCTATTGTACTTTTGGACGGTTTTATTACTGTTTATTACTGTTTATTACTGTTTATTACTGTTTATTTTTTAAATTCCATAGTCTGCTATAAAGATCGAAACATAGATCTAGATATATATATGTGTGTGTGTATGTGTGTGTGTGTATGTAGATATAATCATTTACACATCATTCAAGGCAACACAGATGACACCTTTATTGTGGCCATTGTACTGTCGAACAGTTTCGTTACTGTTCAAATCCCATAGTCTGACATAATGGTCGGAACATGCCGTAACTAGATATGCACTGTCAGCACTGAATGCACAGTCCCAAACCCATCTTTGGTGTCCCTTAAGGGTTGTTTCTAGTTCGAAATTCTCGGTAGACCAGACTCTGGCCGTGTGGTCGGCAGAACAGGTGGATATATGTTTGCAATCACTGGAGAGAAGGACTCTAGTGATATATTTGGAATGTGCTTTAAACTTGTGTAGAGGTTGAAGCATGGTCTTTTCGATGCTATTCTGCATTTCCCACACATAACAGTTACCTTTATTATTACCGGCAACTATCATAGACCCATCCGATGCACAGCTAATGCTTTGGATCGACACATCGTCTTCCGGAATCAATTGGTGTGTACATTTATTCTCACCTAAATCCCACACTTTGACGGTTCCACTCTGGTCACATGAGATCAGTTCTCCTTGGTTCGGGTGGATCAACACTTCATTGACAGGAGCATTGTGTTTGTAATTTCGTTGAATGGACGGCGATCTAATATCCCACACTTTGATGGTTCCATCTTCACTAGAACTGCACATCCAACGATTATCCACTTGGAATGACAACGATGTCACATTACCTGTATGGCCTTCAAACGTCTGTACTGCACTAGGATTGGTAGACCGGATATCATACAGGTTAATCTTTGGATTACCTGCTGCTGCTAGATACTTCTTATCATTGGTGATTTCCAGTCGGTTCACTTGCGACTCAGAATGCTGAATTGTTCGGGAACAAACCCCGGTAAGTGCTTCCCAAAATCGTATGGTATGATCATATCCTGCAGAAACAAGAATGACACTCATAATACGGTCGATATGATGCTGTTTGACTTAAAATACAACACCAAAGTCCAAATAAACTGCTTCAAAACGCATTTGCAAAAATCATGAAAACATTTCATCTGACTTTACTTACTGCTTTTGGACAAACAAACACATGAGTCTTTACCACATGCACCAGGGGCTGGGGAGGTCTGTTGTAGTGTAATAATATACAGGTGTTGATCGACAAGGGTCTTAGAAGTTTTATGCCGTGTCGGGTTTCGGCCCGAACGGATATCCCGGGACGTGCAATATTGTAGAGTTGTCAAATACATGTAGATGAATTAACAAGATTATTAATGTCTTTTTCTTTTCTTGAAATTTTTAAATATACATCTAAAGCAGTCATCTATATATATATATATATATAGATCTACAGTGATAAGAAACACAAGAGAATTACGAATATGCCATACAAATCGGTGATTTTCACAGGTGAAACGTTTCCATTGGTTACAACATCAACTACATCAAGTCCAATACCTAGTCCAGGTCATAATCAATTATTGGTAAAGGTGAACAGTGTGGCTTTGAATCCAACAGATTATAAGCATTTCAAGTTTGGCTGGGGAAGCAAAGGATGTACGGTTGGGTCGGATCTGTCTGGAACCGTGGTCAAGATAGGTGAAGACGTCAAAGGATTCGAAATTGGAGATTGTGTAGGATCGTTTGTTCATGGTGGTTATGATGGAATGAGAGATGGAGGTGCATTTCAAGAATACGTAATTGCTCCTGCAAGTGTCAGTTTGAAATATGGCCAGTTGGCCAACTTGGATGGTCCAAATAGTTCATTGTTGGAAAATACTCTTAGTTTTGAATCTGCAAGTACCTTACCTCTTGGTTTGTCTACAGTGGGTATGTCCTTTTACCATTATTTTGGACTCCGGATTGAAGAATTGGAGAAGAATAATAACAAATGGATGTTGGTTTGGGGTGGAACTACTGCTACGGGATATCTTGCAATTCAAATTGCCAAAAAGATGTTTGGTTTAAAGGTTGTAGCTGCAGCTAATCCAAAATATGGAGATGTTTTAAAGGACATAGGTGCAGATGCTGTTGTGGATTATAATGCCGCAGACTTTGCTGAACAAGTTAAAAGACTTTCCGGTGATCAGAACGGTGTGGATTATGCATTAGATACAATTTCCAATGACGAAACTTATAATAAATGTTATCAAAGTTTAAGATGTGGTACCAAAACATACCTTGATAATCTACTTTTCAAGAATGAAGATTCGATAACAAGAGTAGACCAAGATAAAGATGTGGTTTTTTCTTCAACCCTTGCATATCTTGTCTCAGGTGATGATTTACCTTCGTTGGGACTGTATTCATCACCTGAAATTGTCCAAGATCATGCTAAATTTTGGACCTTGGTGAACAAATTTGTTAATGATGGACAATTGAAGACACTTCCTATTAAAGTTTATCCACATGGCCTTGATTCTGCCAATGAAGCGTTGGAAGATTTGGAAAAGGGGGTCAGCCTTGTCAAATTGGTTTTAAGAATCAAAGACACCCAAGGTGTTTCTTTGGATATGAAAGCTTGAAAAATCAGGGTGAAATATATATTAGTTGTTTTATATGTAACTTTTATTATTATAAATATAACTATAACTATAACTATAACTATAACTATAACTATAACTATAACTATAACTATAACTATAACTATAACTATAACTATAACTATAACTATAACTATAACTATAACTATAACTACACACGATTGATATGAATCAACAATTTCAATTTATATGAGTTTTTTTGTTTAGAAACAAGCTTAAAAATGAATATATAAAATTAAAGAGATTTTAAGAGAAAAAAAGATGTAAATTTAGATGAAGAAGTTGGAGTTTTGAGTTGACTGAATTTGCTATAGGAATTTGATGATAAATATAATAAGTCAGTTTGGTTCAATGTGTCTATTTGTCTTTACTTCTTTTAAAAATTTTCATCAATGACTCTCTTTTGTTCAGCATTCAGGAAAACAGGATAATCCACTTTATATTCGATTAAAAGATCACCGAATTTACCAGGTTGTTTAGAAATTGGCATACCTTGACCTGGGAACTTTTCTGTAAAATTAGGTTGCGTTGGAGTGGTTCTAGATAGATGCAATTTTCTGCCACTGATAGTTGTGAATTCTTTCTTGAATCCAAGTAATGATTCCTTGAAGCTGAGTTCAACGGTGGCCTTCAAGTCGTTATCTTCTCTTTTGAAAAGATTATTTGGTTTGTCTGCTAAGATCAATCTTAAAGTTTGTCTTTGACCGTCCTTATAATCACCTTCATTTGGATATGTGATTTTAGTACCTGCTTTCCAACCTGGTTTCAAATTGATTTCTATTATCTTAGCTTCACTGCCACCGTTCGGGCCCTTTCTGTTAATCTTCAATTTCTTTACTCCTCCATTATAGAATTCTTCCAGTGAGCATGGAACATTTAAATCAACAACTTCAGGTTCTCTCTTACGTGGCATACCTCCAAAGCTTTGACCGCCCATACCGCCCATACCGCCCATACCACCCATTCCGCCCATACCGCCAGGCATACCTCCCATACCGTGTCCAAAAGGTGATCCACCTCTTGCACCGCCACCACTGCTACCACCACCAAATATGTCTTCAAACCCACCAAACTGGTTGAAAATGTTAAATGCATCTGCTTGACTGAACGAATGGCCTCCAAATCCACCTCCCATTCCACCGGCACCGCCAAATCCGGCACCACCTGCACCACCTTGTCCAGCAAATGGATTACCTGCAGGTGCATTTCCTCTGGCTGCTTCAAGTCCGTACTGATCGTACACTTCTCTCTTATCCTTATCACTCAAAATTTGAAATGCTTCTGAAACTTGTTTGAATTTTTCCGTGTCACCGGTAGGTTTATCTGGATGGTACTTAAGAGCCATCTTTCTGTATGCCTTCTTGATATCTGCATCCGATGCACCTGCGGAAACCCCAAGTAAATCGTATAATTTTGTTTCTTTAACCATTCTATTGTATTGTATATATTTTCACTATAATATCCTTATAATATCCTTGTAATATCTTTAGAATTGCCTTCTTTTTGTTTCTTATATTCCTAGACAATCTCTAGAGTCAATAGTATTTCAAAGCCAACTGAAAACAACCAAACAATCTCAACACACGCTGTTGCGGTTGCACACTCCAAGGATTCCAAGTGGAAACACGTCTTTTTTTATAGAAGTGCTTTTGCTTTCTTCACGAAATTTATTTTCTTCTAGAAAATTCCAGAAGAAAAGCTGCAGAAGGATTTGGTCTTGATACGCAAGAACAGAAAGGACTTGCAGTGGGGGTAGTTGGGGTAGTAGAGGGTAGTAGAGGGTAGTAGAGGGTAATAGATAGTATATTGGGAATTAAAACAGAGTAATTGTGAGTAATTGTGATTAGTAGAGAGTAATTGGGATTAATTGAGATTAATTGAGATCTTTAGAGAACAATACGGAGTAATAGATAGTATATTGGAGACTAAAACTGAGTAGTAGAGAATAGTAGAGAGTAGTAGAGAGTAGTAGAGAGTAGTAGAGAGTATATTAGAGATTTTTTAGAGTAATTGAGTAATTAATAGAAATTAAAACAGAGTAATTGAGATTTGTAGAGATTAATTGAGATGTTTACAGAACAATACGGTTTAAAAGATGGTATACTGGAGATTAATACAAAGTAATTCAGGGTAGTAGAAATAAAACAGAATAAATGAGAGTAATTGAGATTTTTAGAGGATCATACGGTATATTAATGAGTCTATTAAAGATTTTTAACAGAGTACAAGAGAATATATTAGGGATTAATACAGAGTATATTAAAATAAATTAATACAGAACAAATTGGAGACTAATAAAGACTATATTAGAGAGTATTACAGAGCAATTAATACAGATTGATACAGATTGATTATATCTAATGTTGTCTAATCATGTCTAATCATGTCTAATTCTATCTAATCTTATTTAATCCTATCTAATCCTGTCGAATTTATGTTATAAGTTTTTACAATGTAGATGTGGTGATACCACCAAATAGATTTTAAACAAGTTTAAACACTGCAATATATAATAGAATAACAGATTTAGATTGGTTTCAAATTGTATGTATGAATGATTAGATGGATTGCAACTTGTGTGTATGGGTGTATGGGATTTGTAAACAATTGTATGTCTATGATCTGATAAGGTATCTACTTGAGACCCAGAGAACAAATATTTAATGTCCTCATCTGTGCCAACATCTCGTCGACACGTATATCTAAAGCACCATTGGCATAGTCATCTCTGGCACTTGGTTCGAGGTATTGTTGCACTTGGGCCATTCTGGCATATCCTTCAGTACAGAACCTCAACTGGATTTTGACTAATGCTTCAAAAGATGCGTCGAAGTATGGAACTCTGATATCGATCAATTGCGGAAGCTCTGTTTTCAATTGAACATTCAAATCGTCAAAGATTTCCTTAGCAAGTGAAAGTTCTCTTTCTGCCCTTGGGAGCTTCGATGCGTCTTTAGCAGGCTTGTCCACCAATCTACGGACTTTAGACTTGGCTTGTTCGTAATCCGTCTTTTTGTGGTTCCTCTTCTTGATGGCCTCTTCGATTTCTCCAAAATACGTTGCGAATTTCGTAATTGGGTCCAAAACAGATTCTCTAAAAGGCCCATCCAGTTGCTTGACGGTCTCGGTGTCATAATCATTCACTGCCTGTAGATACATACCACCCACATTCACGCCACCAAGAACTCTGGCATCTTCATATAAATTGTTGATCGTTTCACCCATCGAAACCTGGCTGGCAGTCACTGCTCTCAACGAATCAAGATATCCCTTAGTTTCCTTCTGCAACTCTTTACCTGCCTTTTCTAACACCTTGTACCTTCTCTCCTCGATATCATATTCTTTGTCTTGCACCTTATCTGATGACTTCACCATCACCGAACCCGTGGTTCTATTAATTGCCTTTTTGAATCCTTCCCACGACATTTTCTTCTTCTACAATAGTTTGTTATATGGCTTGTATGTTGATCTACCTAGCACTGTCAATTCCTTTTCTTGATAGGCCTTGTACTTGTCTGAATCCCAAAAGAAAAAGAAAAAGAGCCTTAAACATGTTCAAAGCCTCTGTTTTACATTTCTGTCGCCTTCACGAAACAAGAAAAAGCGTCAAAACTGCGAATTGCCAGCCTTTTCTGGCTTTCTTTCTTGCTTTTTGACAAAAAGCCTGTGCTTAGACATTGGATTATCTTGTATTATGAAAAGGACTGTTCATGATCAGAAAATAGATCTGCATAGAAATTGTCTTTGATTAGAAATTGTTTTTAATTGTAAATTGTCTTTGATTAAAAATTGTTTTTAAATGTAAATTGTCTTTGATTAGAAATTAAATTCTGTAATTGCTGATCCAATTGGATTGTCTTAGATCAGAAATTCCATCCTGTTTAATTGGAATTTGGATATCTTTTTATTTGAAAATTGTTTTTGATTGTAAATTAATTGTCTTTGATTAGAAATTGTTTTTAAATGTAAATTGTCTTTGATTAGAAATTCCATCTTGTTTGATTGGAAATTCCATCTTGTTTAATTGGAAATTCTATCTTGTTCAATTAGAAATTCCATCTTGTTTAATTAGAAATTCCATCTTGTTTAATTGGAATTGGTCTTTGATTATAAATTGTTTTTAATTCTGACTTATCTATCTACCATTAATAAATTGGATTTTCTGCTTTCAATTATAATATGTCTTTTACTTCAAAACAATGGATCCTGAATACCAAATCGTCTTGATCTATAACTGGTCTTCAATCCACTCAGACTGTAATTCTTTACAAATTGATTACTGTATTTGCAATGGCTATTGCTGCTGTTATTTTTGTTACGGTTCTTTTGTTTTTTTATTTTTTACAAAAAACATTGGTCAACTATAAACATTATAATTATTTATTTATATACTTGTTTTTATTTTTGGTTATCTGATTCATTCGACTTAACAATTAAAAATTAACTAATCCTTCTTACTTTTCTTCTTCTTCTTCTTTTCATCCTTCTCTTCATCGTCTTCTGCCTTTCTCTTCTTTTCCTTCTTGTCCTTCTTTTCCTTCTTTTCCTTCTTTTCCTTCTTTTCCTTCTTTTCCTTCTTTTCAACTTCGACTTCAGCCTTTTCTTCGATCTTTTCTTCGCTCTTAGTCTTATCAAATAATGAACCCTTGGATTTCTGTACTTCTGGTGCCTTTAATTTATCTTCTGGAACTGCAGGAGCTTTAACATCTTCATGACTAACATACTCCTTCTTCCAAGTTTCAGGTGTGTTTTCGTTTGCTCTACCGAATTTGTCCAATTTACCATCAGATTTCATTTGTTTCTTCTTTAAAGCAACTGGTCCAAGACCCCATCTTCTTGGATAGGTGTCTCTTTCCATAATACATCTTTTAACAGTTGCAACAACACCGTGATCACATGAAGTTAAATCGACGGTTGACATTTGAGCAACACCAATAGCAACTGCTTCACCCTTGGTAGTCATTATAACAACTTCGTCATATAATTCGATACCTTTCTCATATCTTAATAAACCTGGAATCATTAATTTAGCACCATAACAGATAGCATTAACAGAAGAATCTTTAACAACAATTCTCTTATATCCAACTAATAAAGTTTCTAATGGCATAATAATCTTTCTTAAATATGATTCATCCCTTGAATTATCATAAACCCATTGAGCATCCATAACATCATGTAATGTGACTAAATTGTCATTTTCATCTAATGCTCCTGATCTAACTCTTCTTAATTCTTGCATATGACCACCAACACCTAATAACATACCTAAATGAACACATAATGTTCTCATATAAGTACCAGCTTCACATGATGCCCAGAAGACACCTAAACCTCTTTCATTATCGAATTCAAATAACTTGGAATCGTAAATAGTTCTAACTCTCAATTGTCTCTTAACAGCGGAAATTAATGGAGGTCTTTGGAACAATGCACCAGTTAAATTTTCTAATGATCTGTTCATATCTTTTTCATCATCTAAAGCAGAATGTAATCTAACAATACAAACATATTCTTTACCTGCACCTTGTTGGGATTTGACCAATCTGGTTGCTCTATCAATACACACAATCAAACAACCGGTAACTTTTGGATCCAAAGTACCTGAATGACCTGTTTTTTCAACTCTTAAGATTCTTTTAATCCAAGCAACAACTTCATGAGATGAAGGATTAGATGGTTTATCTAAATTGATAATACCTGAACGAACGTAGGAATCAATTGGTCTCTTTTGAGGTGCACAACCCGCTGGGATTGGAGTATAATGAGATGATCTAATTAATAATTGATCGTAATCCTTTAACAATAAAGGCCATGATGAAGCATCATTTGATGGACCTTCTGATGATGGTTTGATCATATGTTCAGTCATGTTGGTGAATCTTGAAGAGCAAAGCAGTAAAAATTATATCGTTAGTGAAATTCTCAAATGGAAAAATTTTTTTTTACTTTATTTTTTACTTTATTTTTTACTTTATTTTTTGATTTTTTTGTCGCTGTAGAAAGAAAATTCAAAAATAATAAGAAAATAAGAAAATGAGAAAATTAAAAAATTAAAAAAATTAAAAAATTAAAAAATTAAAAAAATTAAAAAAATTAAAAAATGAGAAAATTAAAAAAATTAAAAAATGAGAAAATTAAAAAAATTAAAAAATGAGAAAATTAAAAAAAAAGTTCAATTGCTTTAAGCCGGGTAAGTGGAAGAAGGGTAAACAGCGGGAGGAGAATTTTAATCAAGGGGGAAAAAATTGGCGGCTCATCATTTTAAAAAAATGTACGAGCCTCTTATTTTGTTATTATGTTGTTATTATGTTGTTATTATTTTCTCAATCTTATTTTCTCTTCAGTATATACGGTCACCGATGATGTTGTTGATGGTCGTGTCATAGATGTAACAGTCGTATTATCATCAATATTTTGATCTAGGAATTTATCGTCTTGGCTTTCGTTTTGCGTTTCTGGTTTATTTTTATTTTTATTTTTGTTCTTGTTTTTGTTTTTGATTATATTTATATTATTTTCTTTGTCTTTGTCTTTGTCTGTGTAGTTAATATTGTCTCTATTATCGTCCTTATATTTGTATTTATCATCATCCTTGTAATTGTACTTGTATTTATCATCATCCTTGTAATTTTTTTTATTATCGTCCTTGTAATTGTAATTGTCCTTATTATCGTCCTTATAATCGTCCTTATAATCTTCCTTATTATCGTCCTTATTATCGCCTTTATTATGGTCTTTATTATCGTCCTTAGAAATAGAAGGGTGGCTCAGCTCGTCTTTTGGACTGGTATGTGTTCTTGCTGGTAATCCAATGGATAAATATGTTGAATGTGCTTGTTCAGAATCTACAAATGTCTTCAAAGCAAATGGTGATCTTTTTTCGATAGTTGCAGTTGTCTCAATGACGGTTTTTTTATCTTTTGACCACCATTTGTTCGTATCCACCCGTAAAATTGAATCCAGCCAATTAAACACTTCTCCAATTACACAGAACACTACCAGATTCAACACTCCAATCGACACTCCTAATGCAAATGCAACCGCAGTGTATTGATAAAGAATCACTACAGCTTCCGCCAGCAGCAATACATTGATTTCAATTCCAAATGCCTGTAAAATTCTACTTATGAGGCTCATGGGCAGTGTATACATCGTGTACAGCGTGATTTTATACGGTAAACTCACCGGCGACAATACTGTCCCAATTGTTGTTGTGAGCCAATGCATATGATCCTCTATTCCCTTGTTTGTGTCTGGTTATAATGATAAAATATCCCAAAACTAGAAAACCCTGATGGCAAATTAAAAAAGGTCCAGTTTCAAAAGCTGAGCATTTCTTTTTTCCCATTTTCTCATTTTCCCATTTTTCTTTTTTGTTTAAAAGGCGGTTGTTTTCCACATTTTGACTGAAAAGTTGAAGGATGGCTTTTTTTCCATGTGTCAGTAACCAGTACGGCATTGCTGGACTGGAAGTTTCTGTTGAGGCGGTTTTTCCGGATTTCAAAGAATATATTGGACATGAGCTATTGTTAAGATAAGTTCAAAAAAGGTTCGAAATTGGATACTTATATTGATGGATAGATATAGAGATATCTACTGGATCAATAGGAGGATTCTAGATTCGAACAGTTCAATACTGATTACATAATTTTACACTCCTGTTTCTGCCCTGTGTCTTGCTCTGGCAATAAGGCACACTGGTTCTGTTTATGGAGGATAGAAAGCCCGTTATAACCACTTCAGACTTGATACTTCCGAGGTTGTGTTGTGGCGGGATCGTTCCATGGGTTTCATCTCTGTGTCCATGATTCTAGCCTTGTTGCTGGAATGGTGGCATGGGATCCGGGATACATTTTTTTTTATTCAACTATTGTATTGACTAATATCTTTGTAATTGACCACGGTCTTTAGCCACTGTAATATTGAATTTGCTCTTATTGTAGATTGAGTTTTTCAACATCAAGTAATCCACATATTCGGATCGTCAATGCATAATTGCAGTTTGTTTATACATTATGATTTCTTTTTAGATGAATAAAAAGGCCTATACACGATTTATTACAAATTATTTAGTCTGGTATGTCTGTACCTGGTCTTATTCGGCGTATTCGGGTCTCAAGTCACTTCTTTTTGGTGCAACCAAAGGATGTAATTGACACAAGTATGTGAATGCCCACATCAAGAACATCATAGCTAACGAAAGTGAAACTGTACTTCTCCATACTGTTTGATCTTCCTTCGGTGCTACTTTCCAGAAGACTGCACCACTTAAAATGGTTATTATCATAACTGCAAGAACTGTATATCCACTCATATTCGATCTTTCAACTGTATATATATATATCTATCTATCTGTATCTTTCTATCTATCGAACTCTCTAGATCTCTTTATCTCTTAGTCGGTTTTGCAATTCAAATTTCAATTGTGATTGGATTTTCAACGTGCTTCTCAATCTCTAACAACAGCACTGGCTCTATTGACTGATGACTATGCTGTTCGGTATATTGAACGACGCAACGGGGTACAAAAAACTCAAAGAAAGAGTTTATGCAGCCATTATTTCTTTCAATTGGCAACTTTTCAACATGTTTTTTACTTTTTCTCGCATTGGAAACTGCAAAAGCAATCAGATAATCAAATATACTAAGTAATTTCATGTTCTTATTTGAGTTTTTGGACGTGTATTTTACATCTAACAAAGAGTAATTGATTGGTTTCTAGTTGCCAGAAAAATAGATAATTTATAGAAATAGAAAAAATATTTTTGTTGACAATTTAATAACTAAAATACTGTTGATTTGATTGACATCTAATTGTTGAAATCCAATGTCTGCTTTAAACTGGCTATATACCAATATCCACACATTAAACTATACATGTCCACTCTTATTGTATCAAGATATTTCTTTGATACTAACAGTAAACCCGGATTGTAGGCTGTCGATATGCAATTCGCAGATTTGCGTATCAACGTCTACCTTCACACTGACATTTCCAATCACATACCCGAAAAGTCCACCACATATCACTCCTTCACTCACATCATCAGTATTTGAATTCTGGGATGCCCAGTATTCCAACCAATCATCAAATGATGGAATACCTCCTCAGCAAAATAGATTGCTGCAACTATACCTGTCATTAATTCAACAACAAGAGAAAATACCGCCTGCGTTACCTCCTAAACCTAACCAAACGCAAGGAGCACAAGATCTCAAACCTGTATCGACATTACCACCTCAGCTTCCCACCAATCCAATTCGGAAACAACTGATTGAACAACTTCAAATAAATTTGAATTCGGCATTAAAAGCTGAACTTCAAAATCTAACATCACAAGTTTTGGTTGACCAATCAAAATTGATAAATACTTACAACGCATTAAAAGATACCAACTCTTATTTGAATAAATTAGAACATAATTTAGAGCTATCAAAACCGATCGTCATTGATAGGCTCGAACAAAGTAAGGCAGTTACAAATCAAATTAAAAATTATGTAAAAGAAGATTATGACCATGATTCAAACTTGATAATTTTAGATTCAGAAGCTCAGAATCAAGCTAATCAAAGAGCCATTTTAGATACTTTGCGTTTTTTAAATGTAATGTACAATGCAAAGAAAATTTCATTATCTAGTTATATAAAACAAATTAGGAAAAATTCAAGAGATCGTGCAATTTCTCTTATTGACAAAACTCTTTTATAAAATTTAAAACTTCTGTATCAAAATGATTTGGGAATGCCAAGTTTTCACGATGTGCTATATATTCCGAATCACAATACTCTAAAATCTTTGGAACATCGTTACTTTTCATACCTTTTATTTTGTCGATTTCTAAGCTTGAATAATTACATCTACCTCTACCGAAAACAACTGCTTTATCTTCATTTCCTTTTAATGCGAGTTTTATATCAACACATTCTAATTGATTGAAATTACCTTCTACTTTAAGTATACCTACTGGTAATAAACCTGCTCTGTTTTGTCTGGTAATTGCAAGGAAACATCCATAATCAACAACTAACGCTCCTTTGGATTTTAATCCATGCAATAACCAAAATTGTTTGTTTTTAACTTGTTGTTTAGGTTGTCCAATAAATCTTGTATGTAAAGGAATTTCCATAGACTTTAATCTTGTTTCTTCATTTAAATTGTTTTGCATAAAATCGACATCGCTTTCTTCATAACTAATCATATTTAAATCTTCACTATATCTGAAATCTCTATCAACTTCATGGGAATATTTGACAATATTTAATATATTTTCAGGATTATTAGAATTACAAATGATAGTTGTAACACCTGCATTAGTTGCTAAATCTGCAGCAATTAATTTTGTCTCCATTCCACCAGTACCAACACTTGAACCTGCTCCACTTTTTGTATTAACATTTAAATTTGATAAATTTTTAACAACCAGAACTTTTTTAGCATCCGGATTAACTCTTGGATTATCTGTATATAAACAATCAACATCTGTTAAAAGGAAGAGATAATCTGCATTGACCATACCTGCAGTGATTGCACTTAATGTGTCATTATCACCAAATTTAATTTCTTGGGTTGAAATAGTATCATTTTCATTGACAATTGGAATTATATCCATATTGAGTAATTCAAACAATGTACTTTCGGCATTTTTGAACTGGCTAAAATCTACTATATCATTCCTTGTCAATAAAATTTGAGCAGTTTGTTGATTAAAATATTTAAACATATTATCAAATAATGAGATTAATTTACCTTGACCTAATGCAGCTAATGCTTGTTTGGCTGCTAATCTTTTAGGTTTTTTATCCATCTTAGTTTCATTTAATCCCATTGCAATAGCACCTGATGAAACTAAAACAATTCTATGCCCCGATCTACGTAGTTTTACTAAAGATTCCACGAGTCGGGTAATATTGGCAATTCTTGGTTCTCTTGTTTTCTCATCAACAATAGAGGATGATCCTAGTTTCACCACAATTGTAAATTTCTGGTTCTCTGTATCTGACATTGTTCTCTACACCTTGCTATTTGTTTCTGGTGAACTCAAGTTCTGGTGCATGAAATCAGTCGTAATCCTTGATGAGTCAAGTTACGTTACCAAAGAAAAACTGAAAAAAAAAATCATCGCAAACTCAGATGAGAAATATATCCAATTCATCATCACCAACCATACAATAACAAGCAATCGGAGGCAATCACGGTCTAGAACAGCCAAACACGGCTCATCGCAAACTTATCTATATACATATACGCCCTCTGCTAACCTGTAATCATACATTCAGTAACTATAATTGTGAATCCACGACGGCGTCGGCCGAATCAGCAGCAACTTCGGGTAATGTAATCTTTTCATTCACATCCAGAGACTTATCGATAGTGAAAGGTTGTCGACACATTGGACACAACCCTCTACTGGACGACTGTTTTAACCATTGCTCAATACAATGGAAATGGAATGCGTGGCAACACGTTCCTATAGTCAAAGGACACGAATCTCCGGGAAAAATACAGTTAGAGCATGTACCATCAAACGAAATACGACAAATTCCACACAACTCATCGTCGGCAACCGTCCAGTGCCAGGAATAGACTGGGGTGATGGAATTGATGGTTATTTGCATGTCTTTTGTCCAAAAAGAAACATCAACAAGGTAAAGAAATAAACAAAATAGGCAAAAAAAAAGTTGGAGCCTCCAAAACTGAAAAATAAATTTTAATGAGAAATTTTTCAGATTTTTCAGTTTTATAAAGTTTTTAAAGACATTTGAAAGACATTTAAAAGACATTTGAAATTGTTTTGCAGTCAGAAAGGGTTTTATTAGAGTATAGATAGTGATCCAGTAATAAAATATGTCGAAACGATTTGATAAGAACAACTCAGTAAAATTCCAACTTGTTCATAGATCTCAACAAGATTCTCTTTATTTTGATGAAGATGCTTCATCGACAGTTTTGGTTCCGATTATTGACAAGAATAAGCAGCGTAAACAGTTAAGAACAACGGCGGCAGAAGATTTGACAGATATCGCATCACAGATCAAAAAGGATGAAGGTAAAGCAGCAAATTATGGTATTACGTATGATGATACGGAATATGACTATTTACAACATTTGAAACCAATGGGATCGGGCCAAGGTATTTTCATTTCCAAGAAAGAAACAATGACTTCGAAGCAAAAAAATTCCAAATTGGCCGAACTATTGGACGATTCTGTTTTGCCAGGGAAGGAGAAAGAGTATAACTATCAAACACAGCAAAATGTGCCTGATGAAATTGCAGGTTTTAAACCGGATCTGAATTCCGATCTTAGAGAAGCTTTGGTTGCATTGGAAGATGAAAATTATTTAGACCAGGATCAAGATATTGATGAAATCGACGTTTTCGATGAGTTGTTAGGTAACGAAGGTACTAAGAAACAGGAAATCACATTGAGAGAATACGACCGATATGATTACGATGACTATTACGACGAAAATGACGATGATTACCGGGATGAAGACTGGGATTATGATAATTTCGATGATGCAGAGTATGAATATGAAGGAATAGAGCAGGGTGAAGATCCTGTAAACTTTGATTGGGAGAAGAATTTTGCCAGATATAAAAACACAAAGGGTCGTGTTGTTGATGAATTTGATAGTGATAACGAATTCGACGGAAGTGATGACCAAGACGAAGAAGAGGATGACGATTTTGTAGGTGATCTGCCTAATATCCAAGAAAAGGGCCTGAAATCTGCAAATACTAAATCTTCTAAGAAAAAGGCCAAGAGAAAGAAGGGTGCAACTACCGATACATCGTCCTATTCCATGTCTTCTTCGGCATTATGTAGGACGGAACAGATGACTATAATTGATGACAAGTTCGATGTTTTAAAAGAACAATACGAGTATCTGAATGAGGACCAAGACGACGAGTATCAACCCTTTGATCTGGCCAATGAACGTGACGATTTGATGGATCTGGTGGACGATTTCCTCGATAATTATCAGCTAGAAAAGAGGGGAAAAAGAGTGGTTAAGAAGAACGAGGAAATGGAAAGGTACAGATCCGCTGCAATGTCCGTTACTAAAGACAATAGTCGTGTTAAGAACAGAAACCTGGCAAATAAGTCTCTTCACTTGGCCGATCAAATGAAGGACCTTTCTTTATAAGCGAATAAATAGAAATTTTCATTTTCCATATTAAATTTTTATAGTGAATAAAAAATTTTTCAGACAAGATATTTAATTGTAAGACAGGCGTTTGTTGAGCAGAAATAGGACGAGATATAGGAAACAAAGACAATGGTGAAAGGAACTAGGAAGAAGATGCTTGGTGAAAAGATCATGGCGAAGTTAAACAAGCCGAAAATGAGAGATTTTGATATCGAAGACGAAGATTTTAATTACAATAAGATGAATAAAGACGAAGATTTAAACAGAGACGAAGACGAAGAAGATGAAGAAGATAGAGAGATTGAAGAAGTTGCAAAAAGAGAACACTATATTGAAGTTTCTACTAGTAAGCTGAGAGACAATTCGATTAATTTGGGCGGAAAATATACGGGTTCTAAGGTTGGTAGAAGTGAATTGTTTGATGAGGAAGAAAATGAAGAAAGTGAAGGTAATGAAGGTAGTGAAGATAGTGAAGATATATTAGCAGATGTCACTGATTCGGAGGATGGAATTGAAAGTGAAGAAGATGAAGAGGATGATGAAGATGAAGAAAACGAAGGTGAAGAAGAAGATGATGAAGATGAAGATGAAGATGATGATGATGATGATGATGATGATGATGATGATGATGATGATGATGAATCTCATAAAAGAGATAGAATTGCTAAACTTTTAGATTCGGAAAAACAACAAATACTCAATCGATTATCAACATCTGCAAAATCAGATGCATTGAAAGGTTATACGGTTCTGAAACAAGGTTCTCAATATGATAATATTCTAGATGCAAGAATTAAACTTCAAAAGGCAATGATTGCAGCAAATAATCTTCCTCTGAATTCCAAATCTTTTAATGAACACAAGACTGACAAAACAGAATCTATCTTAGAAACTACTGAAGATAAATTATATTCTTTAATTGATAGACTTATACGATTAAGATCCAATCAATTATTTCAAGATGGTTTGGTTAAAGAACCTCTTTCTATCAAGATCTCTAAAAAGAGAAAATTATCAGATTATCTCGAAGCAAATAACAAAATAAACGAAACTGTCAAACCAATTACTAAATCTGTTTTAATGAAATGGTCTAATAGAGTCCAATCGGCTTCGGGTATGGGTGCCTTGAATCAAGGTAAATTCAAAGTTATCAATCAAAATGTTTGGAGTCAAGTAAATAATCAACTGGGTGATTTAGAGAGACTAGTTAAGAAAACTAAAGTCAATCGTCGTGGTGTTACGCCAATTGGTTATATTGTAGAAGATCAACATAATGATGATGATGATGGTGATAGTGATGAAGAATCCGAAGTTAAAACTGCAGGTTTGAGTAACATCGACAAAAGTTTACAGACTAATGAATACATTTTTGACGATGATGATTTTTACAGATTATTACTTAACGATTTGATCAATAAAAAACTTGATCAAAAGCAAGCAAACAATTCGGCTGTTCTCATGCTTTCTAAAAACAAAATGCAAAAGAATTATGAAAGAATGGCCACAAAGGGACGGAAATTGAAATATACTGTTCAAGAACAATTACAGCAGTTTGAAATTCCTAGAAGAAAGTACTATTCTTGGGGTGACGATCAAATCGATGAGTTATTTGCAGGTCTCTTTGGTATGAATTTTAACATGGACGACTCCGACCAGAGTGACTCTGATGCTGAAAATACCGACGAACAAAAGTCTCAAGACATCACTGCTTTGAGAGAATCCGGTGTTAAGATGTTTGGTTGATATATTTGTACTCTATTATTCCTTTATAGATCCCAGTGTATGTATATATGTGTATAAAGAAACACCATGTATTTTGAAACATAGTTAAGCCTCCAAGAATTTTGCCGCACAGAATGTCAAAAGGAATTGGAAACATGATGAATGTAATCTTTTATTACTGATAACGCTCAAGCGTCTGTTATTCTTTATTGGTTATTCTCTTTTTGATAAAGAAAGGCTTGTTTTGATTGGCTTGGTCAGAATATGAGTTTGGAAGAAAACACAACGGCGGAAAACCCTCCTCGTGGAGAAACACCACGACCGGAATCTCCGATAAATCAGAATAATCAAAATGAAGCATCATCGTTAGAAGAAGATCAAGCAGCAGAAGATATTCCAACAGATCCAACCGAGTCAAAGATTATAAATAATGATATAAAATACTCTAAAAATACACCATATGAGTTGATTGATCTATTGAATGAATACCCATTAAGATTTTCAGATCTTGAAGATTCGAAAATCACCTATATTGAAACATGGGATTTGAATCTATACATAGGTACAAGCTTAGGAGAAATTATCCATCTTTATAAAATTGATGACACTTTAGGTTATATTCAGTTATCAAGACAAAAATTGACCAATTCTAAAAAACCAATCAAGAGAATATCCATTATTTCCGAAATTTCAATCGCTTTAATTCATTGTGGTTCAACAGTAAGTGGATTTTTATTACCGGAATTATCGCCGGCTAATATTGGTAAAGCCAAAGATGTAATTGACATGTCTATAGATTGGGATGATTTAAATATTGATGCAGAAAATCACAATAAGCAATTAAAAACTGAATTGTATCATGATGATCCTTATGTTAAAATTACATTGTTTACAAGTAAATCAATCAAATCTTTAAAAGTTTTTAAAGGTGCCATGAGGTTAAGCTCGGAAATGCCATATATTGACGCCTTATCGGGAATCAGAATTTCTAATTTGGCTTTTGTTGGAAATAAACAACATTATGATTTGGTTGATATCAAACTATCTCAAATAGATAACTTATTCCCTATATTGACTGATTCTTCACAAATGGTGCCCATAATTCGATATATAAATAAAAAGGAAATTTTATTGGTTTGTGGTGGCTCATGTAAAGACGATCCAGCTGTTGGTATGTTTGTAAGCTTGAAAGGTGAAGTTGTCCGTGGAACCTTAACATTTCAACAATATCCAACATCATTGATTGTAGAATATCCATACATTCTTTCAACTTTTAAAAATAAAATATCTGTTTACTCCATATTAGATCAAGGACATCTACAAGACATAGACTTTGATGAAAATTCCAATATAAGTTTATTTTCTACATCACGGATATTTGAATTGAAAGATCCTGAAATGGTGAAAAAAATTACACAAGCTCCAATAATATCGATTATGGATAATGAAGAGATTTTAAGAATTGCCACTGAAGCTGACAGTGCAGTTCAAAATTCAATTTGTGAATCTTCTTGCATACTCTCAGATGAAACTGGTGATTATTTGAAAATTTTAAAACCTTTATCTAAAATGGAAAGATGGTTAGATATTTCTGAAAATTCGACTAAACAATCTTGTTTTACTGTTTATGATAAACTAATGGAAGAATTATCCAGAAATAAAAATAACACATTTTTGCTTTCCATAATTTCTCTTTTCACCCTAACTTTTGAACTTTATGATCAAGCATTTGAGGTATGGACCCAAAATTTTGAATATCTTGACCCAAGGTTAGTACTCTATATATTCAATGAAAATGGATCTGTTGGAATATACGGATCTGTTTGGACATATCAGGTTATGTTTGAAAAAATAGAAACATTAAAGAAACTTGAAAAATCTGATGCAATGAACAGTTTCTATAGATTATATCTGAATGCTTGTTTATCCATCAATTTCAATAAAAATGAAATTTTGATAGGGAAAAGTATTGAAGTTGCATTAGTTAATTTAGGTATAAAAAATGATGAAAATCTTGAACATATTATACATGAAATAAAATATGCATCAGATGAAATTGTTGAATTACTTTTATTGAACAAAAAATATTACATACTATCTAGATTTTATGCATACTTGAAAGAGCATAGACAATTATTATATTATTGGAGAGGCTTAATTGAAGGTGATTTTGAGGATTTGGAATTTAATAAAAATTTTGGAAAAAATAAATCATTACAATATTTGATCAATTATATATTTACGAATTGCAATGAAGACAAACAAGTTATCAAACAATATTCGGAATGGCTGTTAAAGAATTATCCTGAATTTGGATTAAAACTGGTAACTAATGAAAGAATAAACCATTTAGAGTTAAATACAGTCAAAATTTTGAATTTGCTAGAAGATGAAAAAGACGACTTGAAATTGAAATATTTAGAATATATTTATGAAAACAGAAATGAAAAACAATTTATTGGTGATTTAATTATAAATTATATGAATTCGATTATTGAAATATATAAAAATAATGTTGATGTGAAAGAGGTTATTAATAAAAACATGAACGAATATTTAGAAATGAATGTTCCAAAAGTTAGTATTTTTAAATACTGGAAAGTCATGGAAGAAATAGATTTAAAGGATGCTAATTTTGTTGAATATCATGATAAACTTTACAAATATTTAAGTATTGTTTCGGCAAGTATGAAGTCTATATTTGACCAGCAATTGGTCATTAAAAAATGTAGAGAAATTATAATAGGCACAGAATTTGAGAAAGTATTTCCATTGATCAGTTTAAACATTTTATACAGATTAGAAGAGTATGAACTCCTTGTTGAAAAGTTTATTGCGTTAAAAGATTATACATCAGCTGAAGAATTTGCAGTTAATTTGAAAATTGAATTTTTGAGCCCAAATATAATGCAATCTTCACCAATGGAAACCAACGATACCAATATTTCATTATTAAGAGATGATCAGAAATCGGAAAATTTGGAACGTAGTGAAGCCTTTTTAAAACAAATTTTTGATGTTTATTTACAACGTAATGAAGCTACATTAATTGACAATTTTTTAAACAAATATGATTTATTAACTAACAAAATGGATAAAAATGCTTCTACACTTGACAAAATGGATAAGTTTGTTGATGTGATAAATAAAGTTCCTGATAGTTTTCCTTTGGTTCGAATTAAAAGGTTTATGGTTAATAATTTAATAGATTTCAACGATTATAATGATAATACAAACACCAAAAAAAACCTAATTAAGTTGGAAGTTAATAGGATGGTTAAATTGGAGAAGAATTTAAATAGAGGATAAATAGAGATCAATTCATTTTCTAATTCATATTTTTTGGCACTCTTCATTTTATTTCTATATACATAGATAAGTTATATAGCTAAGTCAACCTAAATAATAGCAAAGCATATCACGATGGGTTTCTAGTTTTCACTGTTTTAAAGAAGTTGTAACGAAAAAAAATAACAGATTAACAGGCATAAATCAGTTAAAGCTGATGTCTATGCTGTCTATCCTTGTGTTTCCGAAACACCCGACTCTATTCGGCTGTAATGATGCGACATTTCGCACAAATATGCAATTTTCTTGCTGAAACAAATATGTATTTCTTTTGTCTGTCAAAACGAGAAATTATTTTAGTTAAGTAACTGCAAGAGCTTAAGTAGTATGCAAAAAGATCATGATCAAGCAAACAAGCTTCAAAACAATGGAATATAGAAACAATTGATATTTTAAAAATACTAGCAAAATTGGCTGACTATTTGTTATTAGGTTATTATACTTTCAAAGTATTAATATTGCAAAGTAATCATAAGCTGCGACCTTAGTCTACACTTGCCATTAGACATGCTAGTTCAAAAGGGAAATTCACAATCAAACGACTAGAATGATTCTCTCTAAACCTTCTAACAGCCAATTTATACTGATCTTTTATATTGCAAATATGACCATAGTCATTTTTCATAATGCGGTATAAATTGATTTGTGATTGTATCCCAAGAACTATCCTATGATTTGAAGCCAACCTTAAATAAGTAATATTAATATCATTGTTACTGGATTCAGTTTTGAAACTCCCAAATTTACTTTTAATAAATTTATAACGTTTAGTAGAGAAGTCCTGGGCTAGTTTTGGTGGTAGAGTTAGATATCTTTGTAGAGAAACTTTGTATCTGATGTTGAACTGGCTAGACTCTTTTATGTGAGCTAGAACTTCTCTTTCGAAATGTAACAAGTATGAGTCAGTTTTAAGAAGACTTTCATTTTTTAACAAAGATTGTAAAAAATGAATATATTTATTGACTTCATACTTAATAATTATTTCGACAAGCTTTTCATCACCAGCATAAGCACTCAGATCTATGTTTTCGTAAGCTCTTTTAATTATCGTTTTTGCTGCGTCGATATTGAAAGTCTCCAGATTAAAGTTTTTTGAATCTTCATTAATATCATGATTCTCAACATCAATGGGAGCAACAGTATCATTACGTGAAATAATTCCTCTACTCTGAGGTTGTGAATTTTGGATATTTAGATTCATTTCAGACGTGTGAGTTGTGAAGCAATTTAAGAAAGATGAAACTTGGTGAAGCATATTACTTTGTCTTTTTCGTAATGAAAAGCTAAACTGTTTTCATTTGTTGATTCAAAAGTAGTATTTAGTTGTAGATTGGCCCTTTTTTGAGCCTGATCCTTTTTTTGGCGGGGCAAATATAACCTCAACAAAATCTTGGTGCAGTTTTGCCCTTCTTTTCAACAAAAACAACTAAAGAAACAACCTCTTTAAATTTTAAAACATAGAATTATTCAGAAAAGTAAAGCTTTATTTTGTTGAATAAGCTCTTGCTGTCGAGTACTAAGAAACACGTAATAGCAGTCTTTTTTGTCTGTAAGATGTAGACAACTAAAACTAATTAACAACTCATTTTTAAACGATATAACCAGATCAGTAAGTATCATCGCTGATATATGATTACAGTCAAGAGACGACAATTCGGTACCATTTAAGTGTGTGTTAGATGCGTATTTTTGTCTTTTGATTATCCTTGTGTAAAATATCTATTATTGAATATCTAAGGCGTTTAATGTTGTTTTACTTTAACTGGAAGCTGAATTTTATATACTGGAACATAAATGTGTTTGCTTGGAAGTCTTTTCTTCTATAAAATCACCCGCTGTTTATTTTGATTGATTGTGATATGTAACATGTTCAATATATCCTAAATTATTCATGAATTACTGATGTATTTTCAATGAAAATGATGTTTTGCGAAATTCATAGACTGGGAAAAGTTCGTAGTTAGATATGCTATTTGTAAAATCAAGTAAATATGCATTCTAGATATATATAAACTAATGTATTTCTATGGGAAAATACCTTTCTTATATAAACCCGCTTGTTATGTCTCTTACTACTCGTAGTTTGCAATATGGTGGGTCATATGCCATGCTACACACATATATAACAATTTATAGTTAATTACGCATATCTAACACTTCTGGTTTGAAGCAAATAAATACCTTTTGAAACAAGTTAAAAAAACAGTTCTGCTTCCTAATAGCGGTATCATCTTTATATAGAATTTTAAAAAACAAATTTGAATGTTTATTTTAGTTTTTTTGTGTTATTTTCATATGGTTGTTCTATTATTAAATAGTACTGTTTTTAAGGAATTTTGCAAATATTGCATCTTTTTATTTTCAGTTTTTGAATATGGAAAATGTATACACCAGGATATAAAGGTCCTATAAAATCATATCAGTCATGATGTTTTCATGCATAATTCCTGAATAAGTTGTTGCGCTCCAATATGTCTAGAGTGTAAACTATCCATTTTATAATATTATCGATCTATTAAAAGACTATATATTTTATATATTTAAACTTATGTAAGTCTAAGTGGGATCCCCCTCTTTATATAGACCTACGTATAGTTTGTTGAGATTACTATAAATAAATACCTAATTAATAACGACCCTTGCATAACAGCGTTATTAATTCGTCATGTCATGACGCATCTATTGTTTTGTAATAGACATATGTTTCATATGTAATATTCATCTTTATCACTATAGATACATCATTAAGACATGACCCTTGCATAATTACGTTATTAATTTGTCATGTCATGACGTCTCTATTGTTCTATGATAAACATACGTTTCATATTCAACATAAGTGAAGGATCAGATGAAAATGAAATTGTGACAAAAGATTTGTCATATACCGATGAAGATTCACTTTTATACCCTCAAAATTTCGAACAAGTTGCATCCTGAGGAACGCTGGGACCAATCCGATGTCTTTCTGTCTGTTGGAAGTAACCTATTTTCCCAGAGACACCACACTTTGATCATGATTAGAAAAGGTGAGTAAATTGTTTAGAAAAAGTACCACCAAAACAACTTGATCATGGTCTTGACTAGACTACATCCCTAATTCTGCCATCTTGTAAAGCCACCAGCAACAAGAACCTGATTTATTTCAACCTTCACCGTAGAGGTGCCTGTTTAAGATCATGTAAACTGTTGTTAAAATTTCAATTTTGATTAGGGCCAGCAGTTATAGCAAATGCAACATGAATGTATATATTTCTTCATCTACATTGCGTTCAAAAACGCATTGGTGACATCCATTTGATGTATGGTTAGTGAGAACTGTACTGCCAATACGAAGAGTAGTTATATGTTTTCATACCGAATTACAGGCCTTAATGATTTGCCATGATCAATGACATAAATTTACCTAAATATTTGAGCTACCAAGCGGGCCTTATAGGTTTATGGAATAATGCTGTCTTTTACGGTGAACGCTCATCGGCATTCAATTGCACGACGACCGAACGGTAAGGTGGTCTGCTTCTACGTTTGATTTTTATGATAATATTGGAATCAGTCGTACTGATAGTTTCATGAGATTTTGGTTTCCAGGTGGTTTCCAGGTGGTTTCGTTGATTCCGGACATGAACTGCACTGTCTGTGTTCACATGGGTAAAGGGGTTCTGATTGGATATCAATATTAAAATCATCATTATCTACTGTGACTTCTAGAATGTTTAGAATAAGATTAACAATTTTTCTAGTGCCAAGAAGATTGTTCGTTAGATGAATATCATAATGAAATGAACAGATCGATTCCTTAGTTTGAGAATCAACGTAGCCACCATGATTTTTCTCAACATCCGTATTTTCAGGCACAATATTCACTGCTTCAATTGGTTCCAGGACAATAATGTTGTCCTTAGTTGCAGGATCTGATTGTAGTATTGCAGTTATTTCAGAGGTTTCCAATATATCGAAATGATTCTCAAATTCATAGTCAGATATTGCTGCTGATGCATTATCAGAGATAATGATACTATTGCCAGGAATGTGATCTTTTGTAGTGTTACCTTCTACGCGTCTCAAATGTGATTTTTTGTCTCGATATCTGACGGTCCGACAGAGGAATATGGTGTGGTCGGTTTATTTATATCTGGAGCTGAAAATGATTCTAAAAGAATATCAGTATCAAGGATTTCTTTGTCGATCTTGAGTGGGTGATACTTGTTTACGAGGAATAGATACATTTTATCTTTGAACTCAACATCATTTGAAACACCAAAAACTGCTACATTTTGGTGTGATATCGGGATGATATTACATCATCTGGTACAATCACTCATAATTGTCACAAAATAGAACTCTTATATATGAACAGTAATGTGACCGATCACATACACCAACATGGATCAGCTGTAACTGGTATCTCGAGATGGGAGAATCAGCGCTCTTTGATAAGTGTTGGGTTTTCTTACCTGCAGAGCATGATGAAAATTCTTCTGTGGTGGGCTCTTATTACATCCAAGCTGCTTCATCACACCTGGTGCGGGGCGACCCAGGTTATGATGGATCTCAGTTGGTGTAACCAAGCCTTTATCAACAACTAAAGAGTAATTAAAAACATATAAATATTCATTCACTGCAGTTTCAACCTTTACCGCTGGATTAGTTCTAGAGTGGTGAAACCATACTCCCGTATAAGACAGAGACAGCATATCACCGTTTCAGATCATTTTTCTTGTTGAATGCAAATTCTGAGTAGCTTGAGTGGTGCAAAGAGCAAGTTTTCCACTGTAATGTTATGAGTATTCTTTGGATGAATAAACTTCATACTAGCAACACTACTAATTTTTGGTTAGGCTTCAACAGTGCCGGTAAGTGCACCATCAATGTTTTTGAAACAACTAATGTGGTGTCTGTCTTTTGTAACGAGCAGATTGTCACGAGAATCAATAATGTATCAAGATTCGAGAAGGTAGGTCTAATGCAGCACAGCCAAAACCATGAGCACCATTTAAAATGTTATTCACTCTCTCTATTTACGACGAGGACACCAAATGAATACCGTGTCCTTCTTAACTCGATGCTTTCCTTTTTTTAAAACTATATAAAATATTTTCTATTTTTTCATTGCTCATATATATAACAATAAAAATAATAATACTTTTTTAAACATTACAGTTTAATGATGCTTTTGGGATTTGGTAATACCGTTACCATTTAGTGATGCTTTTGGGATTTATTAAGGCCGTCCCAATTTGGTGATGCCATCACCATTTTGTGATGGTTTTGGGATTTAATAAAACCGTCACCATTTGGTGATGCTTCAATTTTTAAATGAAATATGTATATTTTGGTGTAGCCGTCACCATTTGGTGATGCCGTCACCATTTGTTCATGCCATCACCATTTGTTC
>JAJMJV010000037.1:0-71670 GCA_030563725.1 Pichia awuae
GGGTGCCCGCGAAATCCTCCGGTTCCTCGGTTTTCTCGGGGGTGTCTGGGGGTGTATTTGGTGTAAGATCAAATGAGAAGAGAGAAGCCAAACATGGGTTGGAGTTGGATTTGGATTTGATGTTTGAGATTTGGTGTTTGAGATTCGGTGTTTGAGTTTGAGATTGAGATTAAGATTGAGTTGGATTTGAACACACACAATATACAATGGCTCCTATACATTGGAACAGAAAGAGTATATGTTATGCGGTGACGGTGTTTGTGCTGCTGTTGCTGTTGGTGTCGAATATAGGGGGGCCCAGTAAGGCGGCAGAAATGATGTCAACAACGCCACGAGAATTGGATATGATTGAAGATTTGGAACCGGAGGTGGATCCGGAATGTACGGTGACTAACCATTTGACGGGCCACTTTTACGACCTGAGACCACTCAGTAGTCTTGATGAAGGTGACACGCAGGCATGGAATGCCAAGGGACACGATTACGGCAGAAACTTCTCAATCGGTATATGTTCTTCTCCATTGAGACAGCTGAACGCCCTGACGGATATGGACTTTGCTACAGTGGGCAATAAATCGGCGGTTGGTGGATACTATACAGGGTCTCAGGGTAAGGTTTCGATTGGAGAAGCTAACTCGAATTTGAAATTTAGAGGCGGCCAGCTTTTGCTAGAATATGAAAACGGAGATAGCTGTTCGGACGGCTTGAGAAAGTCCACTTTACTGTCTTTCCGTTGTGACAGAGATATGATGAGCAAGGCCCGTGTCTCGTACGTGGGGTCGTTCCATAACTGCTCCTACATTTTTGAAATCCGGACCATTCACGCGTGTCCGGCAGCCAGGGACGAATCACAGTCCAACATCATCTGGGTGTTTGCGGCAATCATGCTTGCTGCGTTGGGTGTGTATTCGGGAGCTGGAAAACTATATACCCTTACAGAATATTACTTGATGGCAAGAAAAGAAAAACATCTTCCTATGTAGTTTATGTGTGCAACTCATATATTTTGTCTAAGATTTCTAGTATAAATATATATAAAAGATAGATAGATCAATACATTCCTACTTGATAATAATTTATGAGGTATATATATATATATATATAATATAGTATACTATTATATATTTTATTTAATTATTTTTATTTTATTTTATTTTTCAACATGAAATTAAAAATTTCAAATTACCGTTTTAGAATTTTTTTCAAACTTCATTTGGATTTCTATAAAATAATACCACGATTGATCTGTATATAAATTCATATAACCACATATACAATGGATGAAATATTTAATAATCAAAAACAGTTCAAAGGTGTTATGAAAAAATATTGGAATCAGAGATATGATTTGTTCACAAATTACGATGATGGAATTTTACTTACAAAAGAACTATGGTTTAGTGTGACACCTCAAGTTTTGGCTGATTATGTGGCCGAATACATTAAACCATTAGGATCGTCAGTTCTTGATGGCTTTTGTGGTGGTGGAGGTAACGTGATTGCTTTTATAAATGAAGGAATGAAAGTCGTTGCCGTAGATATCAATCAATCCCACCTGGATTGTACCCAGCATAATGTTAATGTTTCATGTGAAGATTATCATCCTTCAACAGATCAACTTAAACTTATTCAAGCAGATTGGAGGAATCCAATTGATGAGCTCGATAATGTTACATTTGATGTTGCCTTTGGTTCACCTCCATGGGGCGGCCCAGACTACAACCAGGGAATTTTCCCAATGTCAAAATTAGAACCATTTCCACTATTTGAATTGCTTACAATATTTAAAAAATTTTCTAAAAATGTTATATTTTTTTTACCAAAAAATAGTGATTTGAATGAACTTGAAGAAATAACAAGAAAAGTTTATGTTGGTAATCATGTAATTGTCAAAGTTATCAGAATGCATGCCAATGATAGAGAGAAAGGTTTACTAGTTCATTGGGTTATAAAAACTATTTAGGATATTTCATTGCCGTCGTTGGAACAACACTATATTTTCTTTCCCTAAATGAAATACCAACTTGTGGAACAGTCTTAACTGTGGAATTTGGACCCAGCTTTTTTTCACGAAATATATCGTTGGTTTCATCATATTCCCATAAATGCCATAATACTCCAAATGGTTTTGGTTCAAATGTATACACTGAATGTAATGGCACATCCAAATCACCAGTAGAATCTTTTTGAAGGTTAAGGAAGTATGCCATTAAAATTCTACAAACAACTCGATGTGAAATTATCATTAAATGATTTTTACTCCTTTCAATTTCATTGATAACTGGTTTTAATCTACCAATCACATCAAGGTATGATTCGCCTCCAATTCCTGGATATCTATAAGTTAGTTTATGTTTTAAACGGTTCTCAAATTCTTCAGGGAATTGATTTTGAATTTCTTCATATGTCATACCATCAAATTTACCCGACCCCAATTCATTTAATAATCTAAGTTGTTTAACATCATATTTTGTTTCATCATTAAACGCTTCTGCGGTTTCAATCGATCTTTTCAATGCAGAGCTAATCACTGTAACTTTTTCATCGTCAACACTATTATCAAAATCATACTCCTTCTTTTTCTCACGTACAAACTTTTGTAATGCCATTGCATATTTTTTTCCACGATTTGTCAAGCTTGAATTACCTCCGATTTTACCCTTCAAATTATCAAATGATTCACCATGCCTTGTGACAAAAATTAGTCTATTTTTCAAATTGAAATTGAGAAAATAATAAACAATTTGCGATGCAATATATCCATTAATATTACATGTAATAACCTTCCTACCAACATCAATCATTTGAATATATTGGAATAAGAAATTTTTTTCTTCTTCTAAACTGATGGTTTGATAAACTTTTGCATAGTTTGCCAATCTTTTTTCAAAATCAGCTTTGGCTAATTTGGCATCCATATTTTTATAATCCGGTCCGTTCAATTTGAGTAATATATTTTTCTCAATGATGTCTTGATCATTGCATATACTTTCTAAATATAAAACTTTTAACTTACCATTCGACCTTTCCATTACTTTATCAAAAACAGCTTTTCGACGTAAAACTGTTGTATTGGTTGCATCAAACACACCAACACACCCGTCATCATTGATTAAATAATCAAGTAATGAATCCAATGTTTCTTGAGCCCATTCCTCACGCAATGCAATCGATTGTTCATTGTTTGGTGCAAAGAATGAAGCACGATGTTGTGTATCATATTGTAAATTTGTTTGCCTACTAGATTGTTTATCCCCCAATGGAGATTTAAATGGTCCATGTGGTGATTTGAGTCTCCTAGTTGCTCCGACGTTGAATATTTTTGAATTGATTTGTAGCCAATTAAGATATCTCACCAATTTACTACTGAGATATGATTTACCACGTGCTGGCAATCCAATTGTAACAACTACCAACTTATCTGATATCGAGAAATTTGAAATCCCGTCCGGAGACTCTTTTGAAATCGTCTGGCCAATGATTTCAAATGCCGTTGTGGATTCAACACGTTCTATTGTACCATTTGGATCCGATGGTCCCATTACTGGAGTATCTGTCAATGGACGTGAATCAAATCTACCACTTGCGTTTGTTTTTTTGGGTGTTGTATTCAAATTAAGATCAATTGACTCTTCATCTGTAATTGCAAACTCATTCAGTGATATATGACTTCCATTTTCATTGTACATTCCTGTCAACGGAGAGACAGACCCTTCCCTGAGTATATTATTCATATCACTTTTTTTCACTCAACACCAATGCTTATAAAATATACAACAATCTATCACTACCACCTCTATGTAGTATTCAAACTGCTGTTTATATCTAGTATTTATATCTACTATTTATATCTATATAAGGAACGGAGTATAAAGTCACATGGAAAATATCGACATGAGCGAAGATAAGAAATGGGCCAAAGCCCAGGTGATGAGATGAGAGGAAGCTATGAAGCGGATATAGAAGGAGTATAATACACCGAAAAACAAGAGAGAGAGAAGATGAAAAGAAGATGAAGAGTAGATGAAGAGGAAGGAAAAGGGTAGAAAATAGAGAAAAGAGGGAGAGAAGACAAAAGATGGGATAGAAAAGAAATTGGATAAAAGAAATATAAGAGGTGTAGCAACAAACCATATGTAGTGAGTGATAAAGGAAGTTCTAATTTTCAACAATCATTCTTTCCATCAACTCATCAAGAGGACCGTAATCTTTACTGGAAAGAAGATCGAATTCATTACAGAAGAGCACAAAATGCTTCAGAGACGTATTGAGATGAATCTGCAATCCGAGTTCATTGATTTCATCAAAGTGATGGCAGTACATATGTGCATAAACTCTGAAGAGTCTTTTTAGGATGGTTTTGACAAGAACAGGAAACTGTTTTGGGAAAGGGACGCCCATTTTAGTCGGGAAGATGGTTTCATCGTCCAGAAATCCCTGGATCCAGTCCATTAACGACTCAACATACCCTGGTGCACTCATCGATACAGGCTGTTTACCATTTCTGTGCATTGGGTCTTGCCATAGATACTCGTATTCTTGTGTAGCAATCATCCTTGGACAAGTGACTGGAGAACAAAATTCCGTTATTGTTCCATATAACATATTGATCTGGTTATAAAAGTCCACAATATATACTGCTAACCATTCATTCAAATCCTCACCAGGCGGTAGCTTGACGGCTTTGCTCAATGCCGACCCGGATCCCAAAGTTTGTTCCACATGCGTTCTAATTTCTCTATGATTCGAAACATTTTGGTTGTGCTGGTATGGTTTAGGGGTCTGGTTGTTGAAAGGGTTGCTCAATTTAGTTCCCGATGGAGTGGCAGGCAAGTCCATTCCTTCATTGTTTCTTCTGAATCCTCGGGTTGATCTGATTGTTGGGATTCCTCCTGAATAACTATTCAAAAATGACATCTTTTATGTGTTATGGTTTACTATCGAAATATATAGATCTGACACAGGCTGAAAAGGCAAAAAGTCCAAAAATAAAATTATAGTAATCTATTTCGTAAAATGTCAATATTAGAACCCGTTCTGTTCTCTATTGCCACTGCAAACCGTTCTTGTATTTGTAGAAAACACCACAGAAAAACGTAACAGGGTAGAAAAGTCAAACGTCTTGGTTTCGCACTGTTTACAAAATTCCCAATAGAGAAGTGTTGAAGCTGGATGCTGAAGTTGGATGTTGAAATTGGGAGAAGCAAGTTGTCGAGGTAGGAAAGCATTAGATCAGGTTGGTTTGCAATAATGCAGTTGATCAAAGCTACAGAGACGGACGTTGTGGATGCACAAATTCCAAAAGAACACAGAGAAGAATATAAACAGAAGCTAGCAAAATTAGATGAAACAAAGAAACTGAAATGGAAATTTGAAGTTGTTGAAGGATTTTTCAAACAATCGGATGCAAGTACCGACGATTCAACGTATGATCCATTAACAGACAACTTTGGCCGTATTCCAGAATCGTGGGGTGAATTGGTTGGTAAGTTGAATAAGCTGAATGAAGAATCGGATAGTAATACCAGATATAAGTTGGTTTTCTGTGCAAGACATGGTCAAGGATATCACAATCAAGCAGTGGAAACGTTCGGATTACAAGCATGGGATGACCATTATTCTCATTTGGCCGGTGCAGTTGATCCTGTCACCAAAGAATATTTTTCATGGGGTCCAGATCCGTTTTTAACAAAATTAGGTGAAAACCAAGCAAGCTACATGCATCAATTAGTTGAAAAAGAAGTAGGTAATGGTATGCCATTACCTGAGAAAATCTTTGTGTCTCCATTTACTAGATCATGTCAAACATTAAGAATCACCATGGATGGTATTTGCATGAGTAAAGTTGAAAATGGGGATGAAAATACCAAGGTTGATGAAGATGCCGGTAAAGCCAGAATGCATCCGCTTATTGTTGAAAATCTAAGGGAGACTATAGGTAAACATTTATGTGACAAGAGATCATCCAAAAGTATTATAAAGGAAAGACAAGCAGGATGGGGATTTGAATTTGAAAAGGGATTTGTTGAAGAAGACGTCCTGTATAAAGACGATTGGAGAGAATCGGCAGCAGACGTTGCAATCAGAGCAAACTTATTTTTACAAAAAGTGTTTACAGAATTTGATGATTCAATTATTTGGAGTACATCACATTCAGGTCAAATCAAAGGTATGATTATTGCAACCGAACATAGAGCTTGGACTATACCAACAGCCGGTATGATACCAATTTTAATTAAAGCAAATAAATACAACTAAATACAACTAAATAAAAATAAATATAACTAGAAATATAAATAAATATTTAATCTTTATTATTAACCTTTAGTATTATCGTTATATAAGTTTGGAGTAAGATTCATTTGCAAAATATCTAACATCTTTATCATCATCATTTTCCGACATTTCTTTCAAAGTTGGGATAATCTCACCTGAAACAATTTGATCATCATTGATATTATTGGCAACAGTCAATAAAGATTTAGCAACATTGAATCTAATATTTGGAACTTTATCATTTGATAATTCCTTAATTAAAGGATAAACAAAGTTTTTCAATAAATTTATATCAACAACCTCAATTAAATTGTTAAACATGAAAAGACAAGTGATTCTGCAGATAAAATTGTTAAAATCATTTGAGGATTTTTTTTCTAAAATTTTATCAATAACTTCAACCTTACACCAATCATTACCAAAGAATTTCGATAACTTAGTTAAATTTTCAACAGCGGCTTCTCTAATTGAATAAACAGGATCCCATAACCAATCCATACAGAGTTGGCCAAGTGATTTATCAAAGAAAGAAATACCCAATTGTTCAGCCAATAAAGGTATCTGTTGAATTATAGCCAATCTTACCCTCCATAATTTATCATTAGCCAATGCAGTAATTGCTGGCATTAAAGATTCATTTAATAGTTGAATGCCTATAACATCGTTAACTATATGTAGATTGGATATGATGTTTAATCTGACATCGGAAAATTCATCTTTAAGCATTTCAACGAAAATTGGGAGTAAATATTGAATTGTTAGATCTTTACCTAAAATTGGAGCCAAGTTTGTGATTTGAGAAGCCAAGGCGCTTCTGACATTTTCAGATTCATCTACACTTAATTGATTGACAACTGGTATTAAATCGTTTAAGACTATTGAATCGTTGAGATCATTGACTAAATTGGCGAAAACTGGTAATTGTTTGGAAATCGCCTTTCTGACTTCAGCTTCGTTATCCTTCATCAAGGAAATGATTTGAGGCACCAAATTCAGAGTGAATTCTGAATTGAAATTATTGAAATTTAAAGTTAATTGATCGAATCTGTCAGCCACCATATATCTAACTCTCCAAGAAGGATCATTAATGAGATTAATTAAAAATTGGAAATAGTCATCAAAAGGTTTATTGGAATAATTTGATTTGAGTATTGCAATGAGAACATCGATTGATAAAAATTTGACGGAATCTTGGTTATCGTTTATGATTGAAGAAAACATCTGGTTGATCAAAGACCAAATTTCTTCGTTAATCTGGTCTTTTTCTGATAATAGATTGATCAAATTAGGTAATTCTTTAGCAGCAGACTTTCTGACCATAGGAGAATCATCGTTGATTAAATCGTTAAAGAGGTTCAATAGTTGGAATCTCTGGGTATCACTGACACCCGTAATAATAGATTTGAACAAACCAGTAGCGGCTATATGGAGCGAGAACCACCTTTCCTTTGAGAGTCTGTTAATCAAAGGGATAAAATGTGAGTTGATCTGTTCTACAGACAAATCTGCTGCAATGACATTAAGAGACGAGATAGCGTTATCTCTGACTATTGGTTCTTCACATGCTGAGATTTTCTCTAAGATTGGAAGCAAGATGGTTGCATGAGATTGGCCACCAATGAATGGGATGAAATTTGCCAATTGCGTTGCCGCAACGGATATAACCTCGTCTTCATCTTCTGGGATCACATCTTCCAGGAATGGGATCAATTCGTTTCTTGATCTTTCTGGACCTAAAGAGATTGCAATTGTATCCAATCTTTGCATAGCTTGGACTCTGGATGCTACGTCGTCATGACGAAGTTCGTCCATCAACAGGGCGATGGGATAAAGTTCTTCTACGGCATTTGCATTAGATTGCGAGTGATTGAAAGAATGCGCATTAGAAGATGCAGAATCGGTGTCAATATCGGCCATTGTTAAATCTATCAACTGTATATGCAAACTATCTGTAATAAATTCTTATGATATTCAAACAAGAACAAAAGACCGATACGTATTATCGAAAGATGGAAAACGCAAAAATCGCAAAATTGCAAAAATGCAAAAATGCAAAATCGCAGATCCAAAGAAAACCGCATTACGTAATCGGATTGTTTGTATTTGATAATTGATAATTGATAATTGATAATTGATAATTGATATTTCACATATTCCATTATCCACCCTCTACATTCCACCCCCTACATTTCACTATTTCTTGTACCCAATTCCTTTCTATGTTTTGCTCTCAACATTCCATAGCAAATCCACATGTATATCTTTATATATCTGAACATCAATCCACGCGTAAAGTCTCTAAGTATAACAGACCTACTGATCTTCTGTACATATTTTACTATATATAACTTACACTGTATCGTGAATTATACATTACATAATCAGATGAATGAATCTTTATGTCATGATCAATCAACATCAACATCCAACATCAGTATCCAACATCCAACATCAGTATCCAACATCCAACATCAGTATCCAACATCCAACATCAACATCCAACATCAGTATTCTCATCTTTTCTGCTCTGTGCTCTATGCTATTTTTTTCTTCAGTGCGGCGACGCAAACGACCGCAGAGCCTTGCCGAGCGCTTCCCCCAGCGCTGCCAGAAATGCGCGCGCACGCAGGGCGCTCCGCGCCCGACGCACCGCCTGCCACCGCCCGAGTCCCACCGCCGTAGCAGCCGCCAGCGCAAGCGCCACCACCACCGCCACCGGCCCAGGCAACGACAACTGCAGAGCCGACAGAGCCGGCAGAACTGGTAGGCCCAGCACAAGCGTCCTGCTGGTAGAGGCCACTGGGGAAGGTTTGTGCGCTGCGGCTTCGGCCGCCGCATTGGACACGGCCACGCCCCCCGAAGCGGCCGGGATCAAATCCAGATCTTCCGGTTCACTGTACAGGGCGCTGTCGCTGGACGCCATGGGCGTCAAAACAGGTGTGGAATCGGGCTCAGCTTCATGGTGTAATACACCATGGCCGGTAAAGGATGTGGTCAACACATCCATCTCATCCTGCCCAATACCAAACGAGTGTATCAAATGGTCTACCGAATTAGGAACATCAACATTGGCCCAGTCCTGGGCTCCCGAGCCCAGGCCAAGCTGCAGTTGTGTGTTGGCCATCTTGGCCAACACCACATACAGCTTGACGGCTTCTCTGTGAGTGTGGTTGGTGCCATTGCTGGTTTGTTCAGGATGTTCAACAACACCTCTCACTATGTCCCAAGCTCGTCTGTAGTTTCTTTGCACATAGTGCTTATACGCAATCTGGTACTCCATTACGTAAAATCCAACAAGACTATGTTTCGATCGATCTTTTACCACGTATTTGGCCTTAAAGATATAGTGGGTTGTTCTGAGTAGACTATAGTGCCGGCGATAGTGTGCGCTATAGTACTGGCTATAGTGTCTGTTGTGTCTATATACTTCTATACACTGTTAATACACTGTTGGCAGGCCTTGGTGTAGCTTTGATGCACAGAACTGCACTTTATGTGCCCAGCGCCCTCGCCAAAAATTAAAATGCCACCAAATGCAGCAGATTCCTTTACAAGGGCAAATTGCGGTTTGGTAGAAAGGGCATTTGAGGATTTGTATTTGGGAATTTGTGTTTGGGAATTGTATTTGGGATTCATCAGCAAGTAGAAAAGAGAGAACCAATTAAGCATGTCAAGAAGATACGATTCGAGAACAACCATCTTCTCTCCGGAAGGAAGACTCTATCAGGTGGAGTATGCGCTGGAGGCAATTAACCATGCAGGTACTGCGATCGGGCTGCTATCAGATGAAGGTATCGTTTTGATCGCAGAGCGTAAAACCACATCCAAGCTCTTGGACAACGACTCATCGGCAGAAAAAATGTACATCTTGAACGAAAATACGGTGTGTGCAGTGGCGGGAATGACAGCAGATGCATCGATTTTGGTTGAGTATATCAGACAGGCGTCGCAAGAGTTCCTGAAGGTTTACAACAGACAGCCTCCGTTGGACAACATTGTTAAAAAGGTGTGCGATTTGAAACAGGGCTACACACAGTACGGAGGATTGAGACCGTTTGGTGTGTCGTTCCTGTTTGCCGGCTACGACACGAAAAACGGGTTCCAGCTCTACACATCCAATCCTTCCGGTAACTACTCGGGATGGAAAGCCACCAGTATCGGTGCCAACAACTCGTCGGCACAGACGATTTTGAAACAGGAGTACAAAGACAAGATGAGTCTTGACGAGGCCAAGTCGCTTGCACTCAAGGTGTTGAAGAAGACTTCCGACTCCACCAAATTGACATCCGACAAGCTGGAACTGGCCACCATTTCTCTCAATAGTCAGGAACGTGTGCAAATAAAAATATGGTCTCCACAAGAAGTGGACCAACTTTTAAAGGAGCAAGAGCAAGACGAAGAAGAAGACGCTTGATTGAAAATGATTTGGGCCCACCGGGTACATATATAGTGTGTCTTTTAAATGTGTCTTTATAAGCTATAGTCCAATTGTATACTTTTCAAAGTATACAAAACATCTTACTCCATTGTAATCATAGAATTGAAGAATATGTAGTAAATACACGTCTTTTCCTTGCTACCATCCATTTTCTTATATCAAATCTACATAAACTCTACATAAACTCTACATAAACTCTAATTACACTCTAATTACACTCTACACTCTACATATCCAACAGCTGCTTCTCCTTGTTTGTGTGGTTGCTTGTGCCTTCTGCGTTTTGCGTTTCTGCGCTTGTGCGTTTCTCGAAGGCAAAAATCCTTTTCTCGTTTTCTGTGTCAACTCTGCAACAGGCAATGTCCATGTTTCGCAGTTCTTTCTTATACCTGTGTGTTACTCCCGCCTTGGTCTCTGTTTGCTCGGTCAGTTCTTTAACAACAACTACAACTACAACCACAATCTCAAGCATTTGAACCAATCTGCAATCCGTTTTTTCTATATATTTTGGATTTCTTTCTTGATATCAATAGATCATATAACATAAGATATATTACAACCCACTACAATGTCTAGATTAGCCAACATCATCTCTAAACTTGCAGTGCCTGTTTCAGCAACAATTTTCCTTGCGGATTTGTCTCTTTATGACGTCAAAGGTGGTGAAAGAGCAGTTATCTTTGACAGATTCTCCGGTATTAAACCTAACGTCATTGGTGAAGGTATGAATTTCATTATTCCTTGGTTACAAAGACCAATCATCTACGATGTTAGAACAAGACCAAGAACAATCAATACAACAACAGGCTCGAAAGATTTGCAAACGGTCAGTATCACTTTGAGAGTTTTACATAGACCAGATGTCGTTAAATTACCTCAAATTTACCAAAATTTGGGCTTGGATTACGACGAAAGAGTCTTGCCTTCCATTGGTAATGAAGTCTTGAAGTCTATTGTTGCTCAATTCGACGCTGCCGAATTGATCAACATGAGAGAAATCGTTTCAAATAAAATCCGTTCAGAGTTAGAAATTAGAGCCCAGAATTTCAATATCAAACTTGAAGACGTTTCTATCACCCACATGGCGTTTGGTCAAGAATTCACTAAAGCAGTCGAAAGAAAACAAGTTGCGCAACAAGAAGCTGAACGTGCTAAATTCTTAGTTGATAAAGCAGATCAAGAACGTAAAGCTGCCGTTATTAGAGCAGAAGGTGAAGCTGAAGCTGCCGACCATATTTCCAAAGCTTTAAATAAAGCTGGTGACGGTTTATTGTTGATCAGAAGAATCGAAGCTTCTAAAGATATCGCACAAACTTTAAGTAATTCTCCAAATGTTGCTTATTTACCAAAAGGTGGTGCAGGCGATGAAGGTTCTTCATCTCAATCTCTCCTTTTGAACATTGGTCGTTAATTAGTTAATCACTCAACCCTTTAAATAATTAACCATGATGTACCTGACAACATTAAATACAAGAACTTCCACATAACAATTGTTTTGCTTTTGTTCTTCTTGCTCTTGTCCTTTCTCTCTGTACATAAAATACTATATATATACTATATATGTTTTTACACTTCTTACATTACACCTTTTACACTTACACCTCTTATATTTATTGTTTTTCTACATTTGATTATAATGCACATCCCACCTTGTTTCCTACTGCATTGCACTTTTATTCCTACTACATCCCACCGTCTTGCATACTACATTCCGCCTTCTTGCATACTGCATTGCACTCTCTTGTGTTTCGTCTTGCACTGTTTTTATTGTTTTATATTGTTTGTTATTGTTGCATGCGAAAAATTCCGTCTCTGCGGGGACGCCATCTTTAATAACGGGATCTTTCATCTTATCTTGTGTAAACAATTGCCGGATATCAGCAGTCGAGCACCTTTGGCGTCACTCTCCTCTGTAACAATGGCGGATAATCACACCGAAGTTTTGGATGGGTCGGTCAACAAAAAAGTTGCATGTCTTTCATGCAGAGAAAAAAAATTAAAATGTGACAAAGTTATGCCAATATGTACACGTTGTTTGAAGAAAGAAACACAGTGTGTGTACATGCAACATAAGAAAACCGGGCCAAAACCAACGTCAGCAGTTGAAGATGAACCCAAAAAGAAGAAACCCAAGAAAGAGAAGAAAAAAGTAGAAGAAAGTCATATTCTACCACCACCAAGTGCCATTCCACCGCATCTTCAGACTTCTACTTCCTCATCTCCCGCAAGTACATATCAATACAACATTGGATTGAATAATCAATCAAATATGTATGATGCATCACAATCGCCAAATCAGCAAAATGAACAAAATGAACAAAATCGACAACAACAACAACAACAAACGCTTAAGTCAAATCAGCAACAACAAACACAACTTTTTCATTCTCCGAGTCAAAACTTTGGTTATCCACAACAGTCATTTACTCCGATTGATATAAATGGTACTCGAATACCTCTTCAAAATTTTATGAATCCACAACTATCACAAAATCCAGTCTCTTCATCGTCATTACCTTCAACTCCATTGCCTCTGAATTCTTTACCTATAACTCCACTACCTTTAACACCATTACCGGGATTTAACAATGGCTATTATATTCCACCACCATTGGTACCGACACCGTTGAATTCAACTGTATTACCCGAAATTATAACAACAAAACCATCAAAACCTAAAATAAACGATAGATCAATTAACGATTTTAAAAATCCAATAAATTATAATACAAGCTTATCAAATATTACCAATCAAGTTTTTGAAGATACCATTGGTCTGGGAAAATTGGGATTAACAGTGCAAGATATTGATAAGTTTCATGCTTTTTATTTCAATTCAACAACAAGAATTTTTAAATATTCAATACCTAGATATTATAATACCTTTATTAAAAATCCTTTAAAAATATTACATTATTCTTATATTATTTGGACCATTGCCTGCTTTTATTTAGATCAATATGAGAATAAGGTTGAAAAATTATACCAAGCTGCCTTATCTCAAATGAATTATTATTGGGAGTCAAATAGAGATTCTTTTCATTCAGATATTTTAACTTATCTTCATGCACTGTGTTTGAAGGCACAATTTGAATTTTTATCAGGTAGAGAAATGAGAGCTGCATTGACAGTATCTGCTTCGATCAGATTGGCTCAAATGTATGGATATGATCAAATTGATTTATCACCAACCACACTTGGTTCACCTGCTGTGTTCTTTAGAAGTTTTTCTTTATCTGATCAATTTGAAAGTGCTAATATGTTATTACAAGATGATGGTTTGGATGATGATATACCTTTAGTTGAAGAAAGAAGAAGAGTTTTATGGGAAGTTTACGCTATTGATAAATGGTCATCTTTAGTCACGGGTTTGCCATGTGCTTTATCTGTTGATAGTTTATCTGTTATTTTTACTAAATTACCTTCTCCTACTACATTCTTGCCTTTAAATAATGAAAATGAAACTGGAAATGAAAATGAAAATAGTGACAATAACAAGAATAATAATGGGAATAGAGAAAAAAAAGAAAATAAAAAGAAAAATGACGAAGAGGGAAATGAACAAAGTAGTTATTATTTACATGAAGCAATGCAAAAACTAGATAACAATCAAGTTTTACTTGATATTAATTCATCATCTTCTAAAATTCTATTGTTAACTATATCGGAAAATATTATAAAATGGTGTAAGATGTTTCTAAATATGGTGGAGTTGGAAACTTTAAAATCTCCATCGAGTATCAATTCAATCAGGAATAAAGTTGATGAATTAGTGAGAAATTTTGAAAGTATGCATAACAATCTTCTCTTTTTCGATTTAACTACAGAACCTTTGATGAATATAGTTATTACAAATACCTCAACACTTCTCTATCAAACAGTTTTAATTAAATTTAGCTCTTTATTTAATTTACAATTGAAGGAAGATCCATCAGGTTCAACTATTTGTGAAAATGAAATTCAATTATTTAAAGATATTCATAATGAAGTGTCAAACATGAGTGAAAAACTAATCCTAAGGTTCATCAAAAAGTCAAATATGGAAATTCATCTTAAAAAAGCACCTGTATTTATTGTATTCATCAATTCTATTAAATCTCTATTTCAATGTATTGCATTTGTTTACAAATTTCATAATATTTTAAAATTTGATGAATCAAGAAAAAATTCTTTGCTTGAGACATTGAAGAAAACTGCAACTGTAATAAATTCAATACCATTAAAAATTCCAATCGTTGAAAAGACCAAAGACATAATTAAAAATGGTCAAGAAATGTTAGATCATTCTCCTCAAAGTTTATCTTTCTTTGATTCCTTCTTCGATTCTGCAAAGACGTATTAATTAGTACATTCAGTTTTTTATATATAGGGAAATATATTCTTTTTATTAATGTTATTTATGTTATGTCCAGTTATCAAGCATATTCGGTACTCCATTTGATTTTTTTGGAACAGGAGGGCTCGTAAAGTCATCAAGAATATTCTTAGATATAGTATTTGTAGTCATTTTCGCTTTGGAATTATCCATGAAATCATCTAACATGCTTTTTGGTGCAGCTTTTGGTTGATCCATGAAACCATCTAACATGCTTTTTGGTGCAAAGCTGTGTTGTTTCAAATGGTTTGTTGAGTTTGTTGACTGAGTCGAAACATCCTGAAATGAATCTAATATTGAAGTTGCTGGTGAATTAGTGAATTCTGTTTTAGGTGTTGCCATAAACTTAGATAAAATATCACCAGGCTTTTTTCTGATTGCTTCTTGTTTGACATCTTCAATTTTTGTGCCTGATAGCTGTTGCTTCGAAAATTCCCAATTGCTAACCAAATAAAGAGCTAACCAATCACAGCCCATTTTACTATACATAGTTGCTGCTTTTATGATAAATGAAAATTCATGATGAGGATCCAGATTAGAAATACCTTGATAATAATCAATCTTTCTGCTTCTCAATGAATTATACATCACTAGCAAAACTGGATCCTCCGTGTTAGTTGTACGAACAACACTAGCTATATTTGGCCAAGTAAAATTTGGTAAAACTTTTTCTATATCTTCTTTAATATAATGCAATGGTTTAATCAATGCTTGTGCTGCACTTGGTTTATCGCCCAAAATCCAAAAAATCCAGCTTAGTTTCCACCTATCATTTAATAAGATGGCTTCAGATAGAGTTCGACGTTCAATAATACACCTCATACTTACGCTATTATCCGAATCTTCATAACATCTTGCAACTGCAACGGCTAATGTGATATCATTTAACTGCTTGATAATAACATTTACTGCATCCTTTGGAGAATCTGCAAGTAAAAAAAAGGATACTGCATCCACATATCTATGTTTACCTAGCAAAACATAAGCATTTTTCATTGCTGCTGTTTTCCACCTTTTTTCCGTAAAATCATTACTTAAAAATTTAACCATTTTATCACGATCAGAATGCCCAAAGGAATTTTTCCAAAGTCCAAGTAAAACCTGTTTCTTCTTCAATGTTAAATAAAAAATAGAACATGAGGATGGATCTTTTCTGCCATTATTTTCATTTTGGTATTTAGAGAATTCATTAGCTGCTATTTTTTCAAGAACTTGCTTCAAAGTTAATCTGTCCAACCAATATGGTAATAAGTACCTTTTTGCAGTTTCCCAATTAATCTTATTGTTAGACTGCTCACTAATAATATTATATAATAAATCTTTATTATCTGAATGTAATGCAAAAGTCATATCTCTCATCCTTATCGATTCAATATTTATTTTTGAACTTTTACTCATATTAACTGTAAATAATTTCATTGTCAAATAAAAACGCAATCCATTATAATCCAATACTTTAAAATATTTTAATAAAACATCCTTCATGATGGAAACTGTATGAGAAAGCGTAATTTGTTGATGTCCTGTTAGTAATGGTAGTCTTAACTTTTGTAATTTTTCAATAAGCATATCAGCACATTGCTCATCAAATTTAACTTCCTCTTCTTTTTCTTTTTCTTCGTCGTTTTTGTATTTCGTAGATTTATTTAATAATGCCTTGAAGCTTTTCAGCTTTTTAAGGGGAGTTCCCATTGTCAAAAGATCAGATGTTTCTATACCCATATCAAAATTATCTTCGGTCCTGAGGCCCAAATCAATTTCTCTCAGAATTACAGTTAACCTCAATAGAATTTTCTTAATCAATAAAATTCTACCCCCAAATAGCAACTGGATAATAAATTGTGGATGATATAAGGGTAATGGACCGTTTAAAGCCGAACATAAATGAAAAATATCATGACTTAAAATTTCTAAGGTACCAATTGCTTGATTTGTTATAAGATCATTATTAACATCCAATTTCTTATCACTTAAATACATCTGATTACCAGCACCTGTAACTAGCAATCCATCTTTCATCCAAATCGAATCACCAATTTCATGAGTTGTTTCATTTGATATATCAATCTTTTTAATCTTCGCAAAAGATTCGGTCCTATTAGTATAATCATAACGCAACTGCGTGAACAGTAAAGTATGCGCTCTAAAACCAACAGCTAAAATACCTTGTTTAAATTTAGTTGAAGTCCAATCTAAATCTTTAATTTCTTCACCTTGAAACTCTTCAAAATAATCCATCACCCCAATTTTCATATCCCAAATACTTAGCTTAGTTTTAGTTTCATCAATAATAGCCATCTTATTGATTGAAGATCCCGAAATATATGAACAATTACTAATACCAGTTTTAAATGTATCCTTCAAGTGCCATTTAATTTCATGACGGCTTAGTGAAGCATAATAAATTGATATCAAACCATTTTTGGATATAGTAGCCAAAACACCTCTACCTGCTTCATCAATAGATTTTTCCCAGCCAACTGGATCAATTGCAGATATTATATGCAATTCATCATCTGTATTTACTGGAATATTTTTAATTTTACAATCTTTAAATCCATAAATTGGCACATTACCTTTATCACTAATAGTAAATTCATAGGATTTACAACTTGCATCTTTTAAAATTGTAACAATGTGGCATTCTTTGTCAGTTGATTCTGGTAAAATAAAAACACACACAGGATTACAATGTCCAGTAGTAAGATACATCGAGCAAACTTCATGACCCACATCCGGTATATCTTTAGATTCATATATTTGATATGCAACTAATTTGTTTTCCAGAATTGCAAATACAAATCTACCATCATTCCAAATAACAGCGCTATGAATAGGTGATGGCGTCATTATCAAAGATTTTGAAATGGTAGTTCTTTCCTCATTCAGAAAAATAGGCTTCCATATATAATTTTCATTAAATCTAGTTATAGATAACATAGTAGAACCATCTGTTGATCTTATTAGTTTCCTAACAGATTTATTATGTCCAGTGAATTTCTCTTTTAGACAACCAACAAATATTTCTTTCTCTTTCATTGGGAGATCTGTATTTTTCAGCTGGTTTGATTTTTCAAATTGAAATAATTCTTCAAAAGTAAAGCCAATTTCCCTGATTGTATTCTTATATGCATCATGTACCACCAATGTAAGTGCCAAGTCAGAATAATGGTCAATTTGAATTGTCTTCAAAAAGAAGTTTGTAGCATTTGTGGGCAAACAATACTTAGCTAGTCTTATACAAGCAGTATAATTTTTACCATCAATGTGAATTTTGTTGATTTTGAACTTTGAAAGTTTAGTTGGAATTGGGTCACAAAGGTTAGAAAGTCCATAAAGATTAATTTCTCCGTCACTTCCAATAACTAAACACAATTCACATTTTGACTTAATTAGCTCCATAATTTTAATCTGTCTTCTAAGTGACTGGTTTAGTTTGTCCGATTTGTTTTTCCTTTCTATATCATTAAATAACTTTTGTAACCCCAGCTCGAGATATTGATTATCAATAAATGCAACTGATTTGACAATACCATTTACCTTCCGCTCATGGCTATCCTCAAATAAGTCTAAACAACCAGAATTAAAAATAGTAAATCCCGTCTCAAGTCTAAACGTCGAATAGACTCTTAGTATAGAATTCGAGGTGAAAGTATATAAGACGTTATGTTGATTTTCTCGACTGTATCCCGATGCTGAATTGGATCTGGATGATAAAATGCTGTTATCATTCTTGATTATGCTATTTGCAGGTTTTAAACTAAAACTACTTGAAGCTGAAACAGGAACCGATCCTATTTTGTATTTTATATTGTTTGGATCAGTTGGTGTCATACATTTTTTCCACATGATATCTGTAACGTAAGTATCATGTAAAAGGTAATGTAATTCAAAATCACAAAATTCGTCAGTGAAACCTATTCTGTGCCATAGTTTGACGTTTCGATCATAAAATCCCACACTTGCAATACATGCAGCATTTGGTGAAAAATTAACCTTATATACTGGATTTGGTTGTTTCTTGTGCCATATTATGGAACATTTTGCAATTTTATCGCCATCGGAGTTATTCGAGTAAAAAAGATGATGCAATGTAAGTGATTCGTCCGAACCTGCAATCAACTCACAAGAAACTTTAGAATTGAATTCTGGTGGTAAATCAAGAAATTTATTTTCCGAGTCTGAATCTATTGATGATGCATAATCGGACCAACTTAGGCAGTTAATTTTCGATTCATCTTTTTTATTTGTAATTATATGTTCTATTTGCCATTCGATTTTTAACTCGTCCAAGTTTTTGCGTCCATGGAAATTGAAGTTAAAATAATTAGACACTACTGGGGTGTAAATATGAATTTCATTTGCAATAGCAATTGCAATTTTACCATTGACTCTATTGACATCCACAATGAAAGAGTCACTGGCTAAGTATATTGTTTGTAAATGCGTTGAGTTTTTTGTTAGAATCACCACATTGTTACCTGATGTATACGTCAGTATTTGGATCGTGTTCCAATTGACAAAACTGCATGATCCTGGAGACTGGTTGGGCTGACCTGGCAAAAAGTTAACCGTCATTTTATACCTTTCTTTTATCTAGGATTAATATCTTCTAAGCCAGGAAAATATCCTATGGTTCCGTAAAACACACTCTTTATCGTTTGACTGATTTCCTTAAATTCATGTTGCAATTTGGTGCGATGAATTTCAATATAAACAGAATTTTACAATGCAATTACCATTTTTCTTGGCAAAGCAGATAACAAGCAGTGAATATGGTTGCAAGTTGTAAGGATCAGTTAAAACAGGTAGCCATTTGTCTACAAAGATCACCATGTGTGATGATCGAAAGAAATACGCCAAAAGAATGTGTCTCTAATCCAGAGTTAACAAAAGACTTGCCAGATTTATGTAAAGCACAATTATCAACATTTCTAGAATGCAAGAGAGGAATTGTGGACATGAGTAAGAGAATTAGAGGTAATGGTACATTGAGTACGGGGAAGTATGATGAACAATACAGAAAGTTATCTGAAGGTGAGTTTGATCCAAGAAATGAAATGAAAAAATTGAAAACTTTGAATTCTAATCAAAAACAGTAAGCAGGCTGATTGCATCTATTTTGTTGTGATATCATGCTCTTATGCTCTTTTCCTCTTGTACATAAATCTCTAATGTATTAATAATAAAAATATTCTATATATGTATATATGTCTTTATAAGTTTCCCCAAACATTATTTTTTCAGTCGGATTTGGCCAGTTGAACAATTCGTTCAACAAGACTATCGATGGTTTCTTTGGTGATATTTGGAGAGTTAAAAACACATCTAAAAAATTCACCATTGTCTTCACCTAGAATTGCATCGTTCGGATTAGGTGCAAAATCAATAAGAAAGTCTCCCGATTTATGGAGGTCAATAGCTATTTTTCTAGTTAACAAAGTCATTTCTTGACCTGAAACTTTCTTGTTGTGAGAGTTGTAGTAAAAACAAACTTGTAAACAAGGAATCGGAAAATCATTGATGATGGTAAACTCTGGTATTTCTTTCAGTTTTGTAACAAAATAGGCTGCTAAACTATAAGAATAATCGATTCTCTTTTGAAATCCTTCCTGACCATAGTACAACCATGCCATGTAAAGTTTGAGAGCATCTGGTCTACGTCCACAACCCATAGTTCCATTTCCCAAGTCGAAATTTTCTTCATCATCTAGTGCATTATGGAAAAGATACGGTGCATTTAATGAGTTTGCTTGGGTGAAAATACGTTCATCAGGAACCAATAAAAATGAACATGTGGTTGGTACACCAAGCATTTTATGGGGGTTAGAAGTAATCGAATCGGCAAGTTCAGATCCTTCAAGTCTGTGTTGATTTTCAGTACTGAAAATCACATTTCCACCCCATGAACCGTCAATATGAAACCATAATCCATACTTTTTTGAAATTCGGGAGATTTCTTTGAATGGATCAAAGGATCCAAAAACTGTAGTCCCTGCAGTTGCATTGATGTAGAGAGGCAAAAAGCCATCTGCTTGGGACTTTATAATCGAAGCTTCTAATAAATCGGTTCTCATTTCACCCTTTTCGTTAACTGGAATCTTAAACATAGCATTGTTTCCTAAACCCAATAAAATAGCAGCTTTTTCGACACTGTAATGGGAATGTACACTGGTGAAGATGGCAAACTTTTTGCTTCCATTACCATGCATCTTTGTTTCGGGGTATTTGATACTTCTAGCTATATGCAAACTAGTTATATTCGACCAAGATCCACCACTAAACGTCAAGCCCCCTGCATATTTGCTGTTAAAACCAAAAAGGCTGGCGTATTTTTGGGACACTTTTCTCTCGATTATAGAAAGTACTGGGGAGACAGTGAAAACATGAGAGTTGGTGTTTAAAATGGATAAAAGCAAGTCCGAGAGTATTCCAATTGGGTTAGAACCAGCATACAGTTTATCCATAAATCCCGGATGCCATGTTGTCACTGAATTATTGAGAACTTTTTCAAATACGTTTAAGATTTCTTTTGCTGGATCAACTGAATCGTTTTGGATTGATTTTTCAAACAGTCTATCGATGTTTTCCAGTTCAAAAATTCCGTATAGCTCTTTTGGATCTGCAAATCGTGGCCCAATATCTTTCTTACCTTCATCTATTTTTCTGACATATTCAATAATCAATTCTAATGCTGGTCTGACTATGTTTTCCAGCTCCTGCACCCTATTTTTTTCCAAACAGCATTCAACATTCATGATGATTTTTAAATAATTTCAATATCAACCGTCTATGCAATAAAACGATATAAAAACACCACTGTGTAAAATATCAATTAACTTCAACCGATATCAAAAGGAAAAAGAGATTTTTCACTTGGCAAAAATTCCAATTTCCCAATTGAGAAAAGAAAGTCAAATCTGCATGAAATTATTATTTATTATGAAGAGAAACAGGTATTTATGCAGCTTAAGGTAGATTACGGTACGTTAGGGTACATTAGAGCTCATTTTATATGGATATAATGGATAAAAATGAGAGTGGCGATGAATCTGTTAATTTGGAAGACACTAATGAAGGTTTAGACTTAAGAAAAGATGAAAATCTAGGACAAACTGAAGCTGGACAGTCAGATATACAAACTTCAAATTTAGAATTAGATAGTAATCAGACATTGAATGCATTAAATATTAAAATGGTTGATCAGTCAGACTTAGAAAAAAAAGTTGCTAATGATGCAGACAAAGCAATCTTTGGGAAGGAGATAGAAATCGAAAAAAACCGTCTATCGAAAGCTAATGATAAATATTTGAAATATAAAGGCAAATTGTTAAGCTTACAAAAAAAGCTTCAAAATCCAAACTTGAAGATCTCTGAAAAGACAAGATTGGGTGTCCAAATAGAAGAACTCGAAGATAATGAAATAATACAATCATTAAAGGATGTCAACGAGATTAAACTCAGAATGAAGGCGCTTGAACTTAAAATGCAGGCCGGAAATAATGCTTCTGGCGGTATGGAAGCTGAGCAGTTACCAGATGAAACAAGAGAAGAATTTTTAATTAGAACAGGTAAAATTACAGCTTTCGGAACAGATAGCGCATTTATTGAAGATGGAAATAATTTGCAAACACCAACTCACAAAAATCTACTTATTCCAGGTTTCAAAAATGTGCTGGATGTTGATTCTAACAATGAAAATTTTGAAAAGCAAATGAAAAAAAAGAATATGGAAAATGATGAAGATTTTAAGATTGATTATGATGAAATAAATAGTGATGCAGTAAGTGATGATGATGATGACGATGATGATAATTTTGACAACTTTTCTGATGAAGATCATACGGTTAGAGCAAAATCTAAAAAATCTAAAAAAAGTATTGAACAAGAACAAGATTATGATAATGTTGATGATGGTGATGAAAGGTCATATCAAAAAAGACTTAAAAAATGGATATCTGAAAGATCTACGTTACGAGCCAAACATAGACCTGATTATGTAGATGATCCAAATTTACCTGAATGGTATAAACCACACCCTACGGTTAATGATGCAATTTTAAATGATGAATTCAAATTACCGGGTGATGTCTTCCCAAGTTTATTTGACTACCAAAAAACTTGTGTTCAATGGTTGTCTGAACTTCATTTACAAAAAACCGGTGGTATTATCGGAGATGAAATGGGTTTGGGTAAAACTGTTCAGATGATTTCGTTTCTTGCTGGGCTACACTATAGTCAAAATTTAAAGGGACCTATTCTTGTTGTTTGCCCAGCAACTGTTTTAAAACAATGGTGTAATGAGTTTCATCGATGGTGGCCACCTTTTAGAGCCGTTATCTTACATTCTATCGGTGAAGGGTTAGCACAAAACAAAAAAAGAAAAAAAGTAGAAGATGATAATTTTGATGATTTTGACGATGACTTGGAAAATGAGCAATATGATTCCGTTAAGACTCTTGGTAAAACAAAGGGAAATAAGAAAGTCAAAGAATTGATTGAAAATGTGGTTGCAAACGGACATGTTATTATTACAACGTATGCTGGTGTTAGAATTTATGCTCAATATTTATTGCCAGTTAAATGGGGATATGTGGTGCTTGATGAAGGTCATAAAATTAGAAATCCAGACAGTTTCATCACCATTACTTGTAAACAACTCAATACCCCGAATAGAATTATATTATCAGGTACACCAATTCAAAACAATTTAGTTGAACTTTGGAGTTTGTTTGATTTCATTTTCCCTGGACGATTAGGAACACTGCCCGTTTTCCAAAAGCAGTTTTGTATACCAATTAATTTAGGAGGATACGCTAATGCTACAAATGTTCAAGTCCAAGCTGGTTACAAATGTGCAGTTATTTTAAAAGATATGGTTTCACCATATCTTTTGAGAAGAGTCAAAGCCGATGTTGCTAAAGACTTACCGAAAAAGACAGAAATGGTTTTGTTTTGCAAACTCACACCTAGACAAAGAGTATTGTACAAAAAATTTATTGATTCCTCAGATTTGAAGAAAATTCTTGAGGGAAAGAGGAATGCATTGTATGGTATTGACATGTTAAGGAAAATCTGTAATCATCCAAATCTTGTAGATCTTGGATTGAAAGGAAAAAAAAAATCAAAACTTCCAACAGTTGAAGAACTATCTTCTCAATCAGGAAAAATACAGGTTGTGTTGGCATTATTGGACTTGTGGACAAAAGAAAAAAGGAAAACTTTGATTTTTACACAAACAAAGCAAATGTTAGATATTTTACAACAATTACTGGATGCTTATAATAGTGAAAATGGTGCTAAGTTTAAATATATGAGAATGGATGGATCAACACCAATAATTCATAGACAAGAATTGGTTGATCAATTTAATACAGATCCGCAATTTAACGTTTTTATATTAACAACTCGTGTTGGTGGATTGGGTGTAAATTTGACTGGAGCTTCGAGGGTGATTATTTATGATCCAGATTGGAATCCATCAACAGATATGCAAGCAAGAGAAAGAGCTTGGAGATTGGGACAGAAACAAGATGTTGCGATTTATAGATTGATCATGGCAGCATCTATTGAAGAAAAGATTTATCATAGACAAATTTTCAAACAGTTTTTAACGAACAAAATTTTAAAAGATCCTAAACAGAAACGGTTTTTTAAGATGACTGATATGTATGATCTATTTACCTTGGGCGATGATGATGTGAAAGGTACAGAAACTGCCGATTTATTTGGAGCAAACGAAGAGACATATAATGGTTTTAAGGAGAGAAAAACTAAATTCAAATCTAGACAAAATATTAAAGCATCTACAATTGCTGATGATGCTGACGATGATTTTCTTGAAATTTCTGGCGTCAATAAATACGAAAAATACGATGATGATAAAGTACGAGAAAAATCAATGTTTGATGATGATGATAGCAAGGTGTTAAATAAAGATGAGAATACCAATATCATGTCTGAAATTTTCCAAAAAACAGGTATTCATTCCGCTCTTGAACATGATGCTATACTGGATAAAAGTAATGCAAACAGTGCATCTGCATCGTCTGCAATTTTAATCGATAACGAAACTACAAGAATCGCCAATGAAGCAGCGGCTGCGTTACGAGAATCTAGAAAATTGTCAAAATCTAAGAGTATTGTGGTTCCTACATGGACTGGTAAATTTGGTGGGACGGGAAATGTCGGGAATAAGAACAAAAGAGCAAAATCAAATATTATCAAAGAAGCAAATAAAACCGGCAGCTTGAATTCATCGAGCTCAATTCTCTCAAATTTAAAAAAAAAGAAAGACATCAAGAAAAACACAACTACTGATCCAAAAGATCTAATAACACAGATAAGTGCTTATATGGCTGATCTGGATGGTAATTTTAGTAAATCGGCTAATATTTTAGAGAATCTAGACATTGATTTCTCTGATGAGAAAACAATTAAACTGGTTAGAAAAATGTTAAAGACTATTTGTAAATGGGATAAAGAGAGAAAAGGATGGGTGTTAAATCCCGAATTTAGATAAAATTTTTTTTTTTCTGATTGTATATATTATAAAATAAGATGTTATATATGATTGAATATAAGTAGATGAAATACCATCCACAAAAAGTAAGTGAATAAGATAAAAAAACAATAATGAAAAACGCCGAAGAACAAATAAAAAAAGTGAAAGAATCAATGAAGGACGAAAAAAACTGTCCTAATCTAATTTGAGTGCTTGGTGCCTAATGAATAATCACCAGAAATCCAAGAGTTGAGCATGGAGAGTGAAGCTTCTGGTTGATCATATGGAACCATATGACCAGCGCCAAAAATTCTTACAAAAGTGAAATAGTCAAAGTTCTTGACATCTCCAACATGTGTTTTGCCATCTTCAAGATACATTTGCTTGATCTTAGAGTCGTTAAAATCATCTTTACCAGTCCATTCTAATTGATTTGTCCACTCTTGATTACCCAACCAGTTACAGATAAAGTCTTTATCACCAGCGTAAATTAAAACAGGGACTTTTTTCTCTAAAAGAGTAATAACATGACGATGGAAAGGTTTCATCCAATCACCTGTGTACAAGAAGTTCTTGTTAACATCAAAATTACAAGACTTGTAACTGTCAACTTCTGCACCAGTTTTTTCTTTAACAAAATCTTGATTTAAATATTGGTCAATATATTCTAAATCTTTGTAGCATAAATCAGATCCATCACAATTTTTTCTAACGTCATAGACATTTTTTCCAGTACGTGAATATGGACCTAACTGTGCATTGTTACAATAAATACTTGCAGGAACACATGAAAAGACGGATTCTGTATCATAACAACTTTTAATTAATGATAAACATCTTGGTAATGTATCCAACATGTTTTGACAATCGTCATCTTCTAATGTAGGGTCCGCACCAGATTCCTTTTTAGAGCAAGCCATTGGCTCATATTTTGGATATTGTGTTAAAGGGTCAGTTAAACCATTACCAATTAAAACAGAAGTTAAATCAAAAGATCTATCTTCATGTGAAACAATTTCTGCTGCAAATGTAGGGATATAATGGCCACCGTAAGATTCACCTGCAATATGAAATTCATTACCGTTATTATATTCAGGGAATTTTTGGAAGAATAATTCTAAAAATGCATAGACATCTTTACCAGCTGTGACAGTGTCACTAACTTTACCTGAAGAATAAGAATATCCAACGTTAACAGGTTGATCTAAGAATATAACAGAAGCATTGTTATTCCAAGAATAAGGATTATTGATTGGTTTAATATCTTCACCAATGGAAGAAGGGCCTAATTCAAAAAATAAACCACTTAATGAAGAACAACCTGGACCACCATTTAACCAAAGAACGACTGGGTCAGTCTTTGGATCATTTCTACTTTCAAAAAACCAATAAAAGAAATGTTTATCTTCTGATTCAATATCTAAATAACCTGAATATTGTTTGACCGTATCAACACCCAATGCAGCCGGGTCTGATTTTTTAACTCTTAATTTATAATTATCGAATTTTTCGTTTGCAACGTGGAAATCCCAAAACGAGTCTGGTCTTTTGACGATTTTAGAGATTGGTTCCGAGGTGAACTTGAAATCCTTCATTACTTTAGGAAATTTCAGTTCCATTTCAGACCAAACTAATTTTGTGTAGTCATCTAATTCATTGATGTTCTGATTGACGGCCTCAGCCGCCTTGTGGAGTAACGATTTAACCGGTTTGACTGCATTATTTAACGAGTCGAATTTTAATACATCTTGAGAAAGAAATGAAGCGTTTGCGTTCAACAGCAACACTGTAAAAAGTAACAGCAGAGATTTTGAAAGAGTGAATGCCATTCTTTTTTATTTGACTTGTATTTTTATTTATCTGTAATGAGCCTCGATACTAAATGTATTAATTAATATATGTGTAGGCTCTTTTATTAATGGCAATTGGTTATATTAATAGCGTAATTTATAAAAACAATTTCAAACTGTTTATATTGTATGTGTTTTAAGTTGTGAAGGTACTGTCTTCTCTTATCGTAAAAGATGTGAATGCCGATACTCCGAAACACCGTACAAAAAAGAAGATGCAGGTGGCTGTCTCCAAAAACACCTGTCCCCGAATTTCTATGAGGGCAAAAACAAGAACACGAGAAAAGCGACCACAAACAGCTGAGCCTTTGCTGAGCCTTTGAGCAGAGTATTAGACTTGGTAGAAAGTTTGTGCTGTTGAAACAAACCTGCATTATCAGCAATATTATCCAAAAATCCCCCAATCGTAAATTTAAATAACATTTATAGAGATGCAGTTTACATATAATTGGAAATTAATAAAACCCACAAATATATAATATATAGGTACGAGTTTCAAAAACCGATGTAATACCAAAACACTGGTTTACGATACGACTTTAACACCACAACAAGGACATTCTGTTTCTTTTTGTTCGACAAACCAGCTACGGAAACACCCAAAATGCCCAGAGTGGCCACAGTCAATAAGTGCAATACTGTTACCTTTAATGGGTTCGCAACAGTAGCAACATCCAGACTGTAGTTTGCGACACTTGTCACAGTACCAGAAACCAAACAGTACTTTCTGACTGCCACGTGTGTCATCAGAACCCAAAAACTCTTTATAACGTTCATTGCTTTCTTCATTGAGAATTGGTTTCATGCAATGACAACATAATGACCTGACGGAAGTTTTTGTTTGACCTATTGTTTTAAAACTTTCATGTGTATCAGATGCAATTCTCAAAATGGCGGCTGCAGTATCAAAATATCCACATCGGAGTAGGTATTCGTGATATGAATAGATCCACTCCTCTGACTGTTCAAAAGAGATTGCATCTGGATACCTATTTTCAAATAACAGTGCTAATGTGGCACACATCAGCACATCACCTTGTTCACAACTATATTCAGCTGCTTGTTTTATCAAATCGGTTGGATTCCAGGGAACGACAGCTGGTTGTACATTCTTTTCAATGCTGGTATCACTATTCGTGAGATTTTTTTCATCTTTTAGTATTGCCGTAAGTTTACTCTTTGTATCTGGAGTCCTGCTGATTTTTGTATCAATGCTTTTACCCAATCCTAAAGAACTGTCTTCGGTGACTGAATTTTTTAATTGCATAATCAATTTATTTCTAGTCCTATCAACAGAACTTGAAACTGACAATGATAATGGAGACCCGCTATTTTTTTCATTATCTAAATCAACAGATGAGCCGGTGAAGGAGTATCTATATGACTGCAATGTTGAATTCTTTCTTTTGGAATTTAACTCCATTGCTGTAGGTATTTTAGTGAAAGCTTTTTCTACTCCATTCGTGATTATACTAGTAGTTTCAGATTCACTTTTACAAGCAATTGAATTAACATCTTCCGATATAGGAGGTTGATGTTCTTTACCGTTATAATTACTATCCTGATGTTCAATTTCAATTTTAACAATTTCACTAGCAGTTTTATTGGGGTCATCATCTGTAATTTGATTCATATTGACTTCTGTGGTATCTCCATTATAATCATCATCATCATCATCTATAATTGCACTTTCGTTAAATGACATTCTATCCATGTATTGACTACCATAAGATGTTGATATTTCGGTGCCTTTAGATTTCATTATATCACTCTCAGATCCAAAAGATGTACCTAAACGGCTATATGATCGACTAAAGGGTTCAGAATTCTCAAATGAAAAATTCTTCAGTTTTGTTTCAATATAATTTTCATTGTTAGTTTCATACTCTAAGATTATTGCAGTTTTTATGGTATTCCATACTTGCGAATCCCTAAAATGACCAACTGATGCGGCCAGCATTGAGTTAAATTCACAAATCTCGACTATATGAGCATCTTCTGGAACTTTCACTTTATAATTAGTTGATAAAAACTTAATTTTTTCCAAATCGTTAGATAACAATGGTATATGTACCGATTGCACCCATTGAGGAGGTGGTTGGGAGTTGGGTTGTTTATCCTTCACGGTAGATTTTACATACGATGGTTGTCTGGACACCATTTGTTGTCTTTGTAATTTTAATGAGGATTGTAACGTTGGTGATATACTACCTGGAGATTTTGAAGACATTTCGTACAATTGCATACTGCTGGATGCAATTTCGGGTGTATTTGTTGTTTGTATTGGGATATTGCTTGTGATTTCTTCATTAGGATCAATATTTTTATTATTCGTGAAAGGTCCTTCAAATTGAAGCTTATCTTGTGTAATGAATGCAAAATCAATTACTTGGCTAGGATTCCATGTGAATGAGGTGTTTGGTAAATTATCTATAAAATCAGGTTCTTTTGTCACATCGTATTGAATCAACGTTTTATCTTTGGAGCAACTAATTAAATGTTTCGGAGTTCTCCAAACAATTTGAGTGATCAATCCTGAATGACCTTCAATAATTTTTTTGGGCACAAATTTTCTATTTAGATTCCAAATTTGAACGCATGGGTCATCATTAAAAAACGACAATGCAATATCCGTATTCATTATAGAACCGTTTCCTCTACCTTTACACCACTTAGCCTTAAAAATTGGGCCGGATGTATTAATAACGTGAGACGGTTCTCTAGTTTCAAAACCTGCTTCTAAATTCCAAACTTGCAATTGTTTATCTCTACCACCTGTAACAATATAATCAAGTTCTGGATGCCAGTTAACTGATAATGCAGGTCCTGTGTGAGCATTGATTCTTCTTTCCCACGTATTAGATTTTCTTAAATCCCATTTTTCAACAACACCCGAATCAAATACTGCTGCTAATATATTCCCTTTTTTGTTATTAAAACTACAACATCTGACAGCATCTGCATTACAATTTAAAGTCATGGAAGGTTTGGAATTACTTGCTTTTAAATCCCACACTAATATTTTACCGTCTTGGGAACCCGATGTAAGTAAATGCGGAGTAATATGATTGAAATCAATCGAATTAACGGCACGATTATGACCGGTTAACGTTGTCTTTGCCTTTGTGCCTCTATCAAAGTGATATATATGGATGAGACCGGTAATAGTACTTGCAGCTAAGTATCTACCATATTGTTGGTGCCCAAACGACAAATCACTTATTGTACCGAACTTAGTTCGCCCTGACGATTTAATCGTAAGATCTGTTTCCAACGTCAATTCCGTATTTGAAGCTTTGAACAATTGCAGATTTCTCGGAGTCGAAACTGCTATTAAGTTTGGAGTTTCCCAAGATCGATCACATGCTAAAATTTCGTTTGTTGTTTGGAAATAGGCCCGTTCTGTTGAGTATGTTGCTGGTTTTGCACTTCTGTGGGGAAAATTTATAGTAGGACCAAGTGAGCTAGACGGGGTGCTCTCCCTGCTGCTTACGTTGCTTCCACTATTGGCTGAATTTTGTTGTGAATTGGGTATAAATGTGTTATTATACAGGAATGAAATTCTAGACAGATTCCCGCTCAGCCGTCTACCTGTTTCTGATAATTGTATTGGCGATTGTGTGGTACCATTTAATGGCGACATTGGCAATTCTGTCACTGCTATATTTGAAGGAGAGCTGTTGGTGAATCTAGACAAGAATGATTCCGAACTTTGAACACCGTTGGCATTATTCAACGAATTGTTAACTATGGGCGCTTTATGTCCATTATTACCGTTTTCGTGAAAATTGTTACTACTAGTATTACTACCGCTAGTCATCTTATTGTTCCAAGACTCAGGTTCTGCACCTCTGTATCTCTAAACACCGTATAGATAATGCTGATTTATATGCATAAAACTTCATATGATAAAGCATTTCAATTCATGACAAGAAAACGAATCCGCAAATTCCAAGTCGATCGGCTCAGCTTTATTGGACCTGAATTTCCAACGCGTTTGGTTGATGTGTTTCAGAGTTTGAACGCGTCGAGGTTTGATTCAACAGAGAGGTAGAAAGGCGTTAAGCGGACTGAAATCCAAGATAGAACTCTTAATACAGAGAAGGAAAAAGCTGGTACAATGAGTGAAGTGAAAAATGAGGTTAAAAATGGGGCAAAAGGCGAAAATAACAACATCAGAGTTTACAAACCAACCGAGACAGACATGCGTCATTACTATGAATATTTTCTACCATTTGAAGAGATTTTCGAATGGCTAAACCATTCGAAAATACCAAAAAATGACTTTACACATAGAGAATTTGCATTTGAACATCAATCAGGTGCTTATCAACGTTATAATTCGTTTAAGGATGCCGCAGATTTCAAAAAAAAAGTGGTTAAAGTCAATCCAACTCGTTTTGAAGTGGGTGCAATATATCCAATCGAGCCTAAAGACCGTAAGACGGTGTCCAAAAACCTGATGAAGCCATTGTCGAAGGAGATGGTTTTGGATATTGATTTGACAGATTATGATGAAATCAGAACGTGCTGTAGCGGTACATCCATTTGTAGTAAATGTTGGAAGTTCATTACTTTGGCTATTGAAGTTATTGATGTTGCAATCAGAGAAGATTTTGGCATTGAGAACAGAATCTGGGTTTTTTCTGGTAGAAGAGGTGTTCATTGTTGGATGAGTGATCCAAGAGTCCGATTTTTGAAAGAAAATGGTCGGAGGTCGTTTATTGAATATTTGGACATTTTAAATATCAAAAGCAAGAACAAGAAGGGTATTTTTGGTTTGAAAACCCCGTATCATCCTCACATTGAAAGATCCTTTGAGATTTTAAAAGATTCTTTTGTTGATATTATTTTAAAAGAGCAAGGAACATGGGATTCCGCTGAAGGTACTAAAGAATTGGTCGCAACAATTCCTGATTTAAAATTGAAGAATGCATTGATGAATCTGTGGAAAAAAAACCCGGAAACCAACAGCACCCAGAAGTGGATTGAGATTGGTGATTTGTACAAGGAGTTGAAAATTACGTCGTTTAATATCAACAACTGGAAAAAGGAAATGATTCTACATATGTTATATCCTCGTTTGGATGTCGAAGTTTCCAGACAGATGAACCATTTGTTGAAATCGCCTTTCTGTGTCCACCCGGGTACCGGTAATGTCTGTGTTACCTTCGATCCTCACGTGAAGGAATTTAATCCTTTCACAGATGCTCCAACACTAAATGACATTTTCACAGAAAACGAATTCAATGTCGAAAGTACCAGTTTGAAACCTAGTATCGATCTTTTTAAAAAATACGTTGCTTCTCTGTTGCAAAACGAGACCGCTGATCAAGCAGCACAAAATGATGAACTCCATGAAAGAGCTGCTAAAAAGCAAAGAAAAGACATGGAATGGTGATCTTCTCATTTGACGAGCCCCCTTATAGGTTTTTCCCAATCAGGAAATTCTGCTGTGTTTCGCAAAAATATAAGAGCCACAATATGGTCAAAACTTGAAGGTTAGTTACAGAAGCCACACTCTCCTGCAAAACATATGACAGTTGGTGCTGGTGTTGAGGGATTTAATGAAAATACGAATATTGAAGAATAAAAGAGGTGGTTTTCCCTCCTGTGCAGGGTTATGTATAAGATAATGTTTGTATTTAAAAACAAAAAAAACTTATAACCAAAGTAAAGAATTACAAAATAAAAATGACCACTTTAGGTAGTGTTACATATGATGAAGCAATCCACTTTCATGATGATAGTGATGAAACCAATGGCCAAATTTCCACAATTTCTAAAGCTATGTTAGAGAGACTGGATTTCCCGGAATGGGCGCCGACTTGGGACAAAGCACACGATCATGCTTTTGAAAATATCAAGTCTTTCAAACCTGTTGATAGAGGTTTCTTTGGTGACAGTGAATATAAATCATTAAAATCCATCGATAACGTTAAATTCAAAAGAATTTCGCCAAAACTTGGATTGGAAGTTGATGGTCTGCAACTAAGTAAGCTAAGTCCACAACAAAAGGATGATTTGGCATTACTGATTGAAACACATGGTGTGGTTGCATTCAGAAACCAAGATTTTAAATATCAGTCTTTTGAAGATATCAAAAATTGGGGTAGATATTTCGGCCCATTGCATGTTCACCCAACCTCGGGGGCACCATTAAATGAACCTGAATTTCATATGACTTTCAGAAGAGGTAGCAAAGATGAACATGCTAAACTTTTTACTGACAAACTTCATAATATTGGCTGGCACTCAGACGTTACATACGAAAATCAACCACCAGGAATTACACTATTTGCGATGTTGCAAACAGGAGAAAGTGGTGGTGATACCCAATTTTTAGATATGTTTGAAGCTTATGATAGATTATCTCCTCTAATGAAGAAACAGTTGGAAGGTTTAAAAGTTTTGCACACATCTAAAGATCAAGCATTTTTTGCTAAAAAAACTGGTGGTATTGAAAGAAAAGATCCAAGTGATTCAATCCACCCATTAGTTAGATATCATCCTGTTTTGAAGAGAAAATGTCTTTTCATCAATAAATCTTTTTCAAGAAGAATATTAGGTTTAAAAACTGAAGAAAGTGACAACTTGCTATTATTCTTACTCAATCATATTGAACGTTGTTTAGATGCACATGTTAGATTGAACTGGGATGCAGACACTGTTGTCGTCTGGGATAATAGAAGAGCCTTACATACTCCTACTAATGATTGGGATACTGAAGATATTAGACATGCATTTAGAGTCACTACTATAAGTGAAAGACCTGTTGGAACAGCAGAAGAATACGAAAACTGGACTCCAGAACTTGAAGAAAAAAATGAAAATCTCAAAGATTATCTTTTGAAGTTGAGTCCAGCAGAATATTATAACAAGGTTATTTCTGGAAAATAATCCTAAAAATTGCTGATCTTTAAACTTTCTTAAATATACCTACAAACAGATGTACATATAATATATAATATATATCTGATCCTGATATTTTTACACTTTTTACATTTATTTATATTTTTTAATAATGAATTAATAACAAAGATTCGATAGGTTGATGAAATATGTAGTGTGAGTTTAACAAAAATTATAAATCATGAAGGTTTTGCCTCATATCAAGGTACGCCAATAAAGAGCAGTTAATAATTTGAGAAACTTACAAAAGTGTCGTTTGTGTCCTTTTTCGTTTCTTCTATTCACAGAAAAAAGAGTAAAATCAACAAAAAAAAACGTGAATGTTCCAATTTGTAATTCTGCATTTGGAAAGTTACCAATATGGAAATCTGTTTCCAAAGTAGATTTTTTGACTGAAAACGAACCACATTTTCTGGTGTTTTCCAAAACACGATAGCGGCCCTGATTCCAGGGCAAATAATTTCGAATTACAACATTTTTAAACATTTACTACATTTTTATTTGGTGCCACACTTTTATAGATATATTTGATTTGACTTGAATTGTTCAAAGCTAATATTAATATAAAGTTGAAAGATTTGAACAAAACATGATGATGTTGTTAGTCTCTTTGGTGAAACGAGCAAATAGAACAATAAACCAAAATATAAGTGATGACTAAAGGTAAACCAAATTTTATTGTCATTGTTGCAGATGATCTTGGTTTTACAGACACATCAGCTTTTGGTGGTGAAATTGATACTCCAAATATTGAAAGATTAGCAAAAACTGGGTTACGTTTCACCGATTTTCATACGGCATCTGCATGCTCTCCAACTAGATCGATGTTGCTTTCCGGTACTGATAATCATATTGCTGGTTTGGGACAAATGGCAGAATTTGCAGCTAGAATACCTGAAAGGTTTGAAGGTAAGCCAGGATATGAAGGATATCTTAACTTTAGAGTAGCTGCATTACCAGAAATATTAAAAGATGCTGGTTATTATAACTTTATGTCCGGTAAATGGCATTTGGGTATGTTCCCAGAACATTGGCCAAATAAAAGAGGTTTTCACAATTCTTTCACATTATTACCGGGTGCAGGTAACCACTATAAGTATTTTCCAAAAGACGAAGAAGGTAATTATTTGAATTTTTTAAGTCCAATATATCAAGAAAATGGTAAGAAATTAAATCCTGAAACTGATATACCTAACGATTTTTACAGTACTGACTATTTTACTGATAAATTTATTGAATACATGAAATCTGAAGAAAGAGATGATAAACCATTCTTTGGATTTTTAACTTACACTGCACCACATTGGCCATTTCAAGCACCTGATGATGTTATTGATAAGTATAAAGGTGTTTATGATGATGGGCCTCAAGAATTGAGAATTCAAAGACTAAATAATGCTATTAAACTTGGTATTATTCCTGAGGGTGTTGATCCACATAAAGTTGAAACACAAAGGGATAAGTCATGGGATGAGTTAACCCTTGATGAAAAAAGAATTGAATCTAAAATTATGGAAATTTATGCTGCAATGGTTGATATCATGGATAAAAATATTGGTCGTGTGATTGATGAACTCGAAAATCAAGGAGAGCTTGATAATACTTTTATTTTATTTATGTCTGATAATGGTGCTGAAGGAATGATGATGGAAGCAATGTCAACAACTGCCGAAAGATTTAAGTATTTTGTTAAAAATTATTTTAATAATAAGTTTAACAATTTGGGAAAAGCAGATTCTTTTGTCTATTATTCAGATCAATGGGCACAAGCTGCAACGGCTCCATATTATATGTATAAAATGTGGGCCTCAGAAGGTGGTATTAGATGTCCACTAGTTATAAGTCATCCAAATTTAATTTCTGATCAATTTAGAGGTAATATTAAAAGAGAATTTGTTACTGTTATGGATATTTTACCTACGATCCTTGATCTGGCCGCTATCAAGCATCCAGCTCCTAAATTTCAAGGTCGTGATGTCACTCATGTCAGAGGGGAATCTTTAGTTTCTTATATTACAAATGAATCAGGAAAAGTTCACGATGAAGAAAAAGTTGTTGGTTGGGAATTATTTGCGCAACAAGCTATTAGAAAGGGAAATTACAAAGCATTATTTATCCCTAAACCTTTGGGTCCTGATAAATGGCAACTTTTTGATTTACATAATGATCCTGGTGAAACAAATGATCTAGCATTACAAAAACCAGATATATTAGAACAATTAATCAACCACTGGGCTGAATATGTTGCGGAAACTGGTTTGGTTGAATGTGCTGATATTTTTTATGACGCTTTAGGTGGTGAATATGAACCAAAACAATTATATTGATTATACTAAAAAAAAGTATGTAAACTTGAAAGAAAAAAAAATATATTTTTTTTTAAATGCCTGAAAAGGTATATCAAGCATGTAGATCTATAAATAGATATATATAAACAAATAAATCAATTTAAGTTATTTTAATTATATTTTAATTATATTTAGGTGTTTGTACAAGATAAAACTTATTTAAAAAGCAAGAAAACTTTTATGTTGGCTTTTTTTTCTCCACTTCGCTTCTTTCTTCACTTAGCTTCTTTCTTTAATTTGCTTTTCTAATTTAGAGTGCACGTATAATAACATGGGTGTGTAATACTGTTTTAGAATAATAATAATAAATTTAAAATAAAAATGATCTACATTTATAAAAAGTTTATCTTAAACAGATGAATAGATTTTGCAAAAAAAAAATAAAAGGAAGCAAATAATAATAGCATCAAAAGGTCTTGATATATATTATACTCAACTAATGATCAAATCTAAAATCTAATCTGCTTGAACCAACATCAGTGGTATTCTTAATATAATCTTCTCTTTCTTGAACAGACATTGCATCCCATTTTTTACTTCTTCTCTTATTGATGTTCCAATAGAATAATTTAGTACCGATTAAAATTGGGAACATAGCCAAGGCAAAACCAAATAAAACAGAATTACCTTTATGATATAAAGGCTTGTCACTTGCTCTATAAATATTTGAAGCAACAATAATACCAGCTTGAACAAACATATTATAAACTGAAGCAGAAACAGTTCTAGTTTTAATACTTTGAGAATTTCTTGAACATGCACCAACCATCATTGCATGAATATAAGGATCACCTAACATAACAGTCAAAACTGCGTATGTACCCCATTTATTCACCATTGTTCCTCCCCAAAATCTTAACACACCAACACAAACTGTAGTCCAAAGTGGTTGAATAAGTGCAACACCAAAAATGTTTGAAATATGTTCACTGAAATAAGTCATTGTTAATAAAACCACAATTTTCAAAGCATTGAATGGTATACATAATAGATTGGTATGGAAAGTGCTGAATCCCATACCTCTTAAAAGCAAAGTCATATAAGTACTTAGAGTACTTTCTGGGATATATGCAACAATACCAATAAGATACATTGGCCATAAATGCCAATCAGCAACTGCTTGGTATAACATTTTCAAAGATAAACCTTCTCTGTTGTGCATATCACCCTTAGTTGGATCATCACGTAAAATTTTATTGACAACAATTTTCTCTTCTTCTTCTGTAAACCAACCTTTCTTATTCCATGGTTTTTGGGTTTGGACAGGTGATGGAACCATTAAGAAAAAGGCAGATATACCAATTGCCAAAGTAATAAAACCTTCAATTAAGAATAGCCAAGCCCAACCTGGATGACCACGAACACCTCTCATATGAAGAATACCGTATGCTAAAAGATAATTGATGATAGTTGTGATATACATAGTGGTCCAGAAAAAAGATAATCTGACGGTTAGTTCTGCACTTGTATAAAAATATGAAAGCCAAAGAACCAAATCTGGAATAAAACCACCTTCAAATAAACCGAGTAATGCTCTACAAGCATACATACTATGCTTACCTTGAAGTTTAAATTGACAAATTGTAACAATTGACCAGCAAGTAATTTGAATTGGAATCCAAACATCTGAACCTAATCTTTTAGAAATTAATTGAGATGGTAATTCTGCAGCTAAGAAACAAAGGTAAAATATGGTATTACCGGTGTTGAAATCGTCGGTTGTCAAACCTAAATCTTTAAGTAAATTATCTGAAACAGCTTGAGCCATATTACTTCTATCCATTTGAAGAGCGGAAAAGAAAAGACAAGCTAAAAGGGTAACTTTAAAATCTAATTTCCAAGTGAGCTTTCTTTGTGCAGCTTTTGACCACCTGAAAGTTTCGTCAAATCTAGAACGACATTCATATTTGGTTTCTTCATATAGAGCAACATATTTTTCCTTGAATTGTTCATTTAAAAATGGGTTATTGGTGGATTGAGGTGATTCGTCATCTTCGGTTATGACCGATATTGCATAGTCTTGTACTTCCGCCCCTTTGAGTGAATCATGAAAAGAACTGGTTTCTTTACTATTAAGAGACATTTTTGGATACTGTTCTAGTCAATTATTTAAAAAATTATACAAATGTTAGTTAAGTTTAAGTTTTCAACAGAGGTATCCACTTTTATTTATACTTCAGAAATCTATTTGTTCAAAATTCCAATTACAGATCCTTCTGCAAAAACAATTAAAATTTTAAGTTGGGATTTTTACAATCGACACCACAATTAGGAGTCTCAAATGTTCCATCTTGATACATGTGTTCAATATAACAACAAAGTGGTTTTTTCTTTTGCGATGGCATCAGCTGCTGGGAATCTCCTGTATGTCAAAAGGATAAAAAAGCCAACAAAGCAACAAAGTGTGTATAAAAAATGCACCAAAAAACTGTGGTGGCACTTTTTGCACCAGCTGTGGCGCCCGCCCCAGCTCTGGCTCTGTATTTTTTTCTGTGGTTGTACCTGTGTAGGAAAGGGGTTTTAACATAAGGTACACACCAGAAGAGAGTAAGAAAAAAATGAAAATCTTTGTAGTTTGTCTCAGAGAGAACTAAAGGTAATAAATCAAAAATAAAGGAGTGGCAAATCAAAGATAAGAGGGTTCTTGGGTGAAGCAAGAAAGAGATGAGCCATTTTTATCGAGCCTCGACGGCTCAGCAATTTGGTGGCTCAGTGGATTGAAAGTTTAAAGGCTGAGCGGATTAAATACTTGAATGCACCAAAGCTGTAAAGCTCAACGACATGAATCGGTTACTTTACTCTAGTAAGCATACAGATATAGAAAAATAGATATACTGATATATATATATTGATGGGTGCAAATATATATATAAATTTGTTAGTTTTCTGAAAGGAGCACTGAATTACCTTTTCATACCTTGACTGTTGTAAAACCCAGAAAAGAGTGATGTAACAAACGTTGGTATGTCTGCAGTTAAAACAAGGTGTGCTATTTTGAAGAATATATCAGAAATAAGAAAATAATGATGATTTTCAAGTAATTGTTGGACCAAATATTAGTTGGTATATGATGAGATTTTGCCAAGTGTATGGTTGACATATTGTTCATATAGTTTAGAATCGACTGCTCTGTGTGAGGTAAAATTTAATGCCAGTGACTGTCTGCATGAAATGAAATGTAATCCAAAACACGTATCTACCATTGGTTGATCAAAATACACTTCGTCAATTAATTCACTATTGACCATTCCAAGATTAGACATTGCAAATGTGGATTTGGGGTTATTATTTTTTGTAATATTATTTTGTTGAATTTGGTCCAGGTTTAATAGATTTTTTGAAGCAGATGTTTCTGAAATTTCAAAGCTCTCTAAACCTTTTGGGATGTTGAGAATTAACGCATTTTGAAATTTTTTGGCAATTTCAATTGCACTGGTATTCAATAAATAATCGACCTCTTCTAAATGGGTGTATCTTCCAAAGAAGGAACCAAAATTCAATAGTTGATTATACTCTTGAGATACTCTAGACCTGAAATTTATTGGTATATCAGTTTTCATTTTACAATTTATATTGAGGCTGTTCTTTGGAGTAATTATTTCTGCCAGTGTCTGAGCAACTATTGAATATAAAAATGCTGTTAGCTTTATATTATTTTTGCGTGAATATTCTAACAGAATGTCTACCTTGCTTTTTGGTATTTGAATTATTTTTGTGTTATGAACCGGAATGGGAGAGCTCATCAGAGGTTTTTGGAGTTTGGGTAAAAAAGTCAAAAATTCAGTCTGTGCCTCCATTTCTGCAGAACCATCTGGCTTTTTGTTTTCTATTTTGTTTTCTTTCGTTCTTGTTTGAAAATTCATCAATTTAGTTGGATCTGGGTACTCTTTAAAGTTGCAATGCAACGTTTTTATAAAATTGCTTCCCGGTTCTATCTTTTGTGCAAAAAGTTCATGAAAGTTTTTAGCTGCCGTTCCGTCAAAAAAAGTATGGTCATTGATGAAATATATTGTGTTTGAGTCTGTTACAAACAGGATCTTCCATAGAGGCATATCTTCCTCGTAATTAAATTTTGTCATGTTTATACTCTCTATAGCCGCTTCCAAATTAGTAGAATTGCATCTTTGAATTAACTTTTCATCAAACACCAAGTCTTGTACATATATGCACTTGCTTTCTTTAACACGTAATGAAAATTGCGGATATTCATGGCACAAGGCTGATAGTGCATTAATTATTGTTTCAACAGTCAGATTTATATTATATTTTGCTCCTACTCGAAAGTTATAATAAATCTCATGGTTGGCTCTGGAGACCAGCGTTTCTTCATAAAAGGACAAATTTCGCATTGTAATCTGAACCAAGATATTGGTCTCAATAAAATGTACAAAGCAGAATTTGTGTATCTGTATAAAACCCAAAAAGATACAAAATTTTATATATATTACGCCAATAGATAGGCATGTAAGTGAAAAAAAATAAAAATCATCAAAACCATCATAGAATTCCACATTATTAATACTAGTGAAAAATATGTCATTTTTAACACCCCGACTGTGAACAAAGCTCTTTCGCCCGTACCCACTACCTCTACCCCCATTTGCTCACTCTCGCCCGCACGTGCTGAGCCTCGATTGTCCGGTTTTGTTTTTCCGTGTTTCCACAACGCCCGCAACACCAATAAAGATTTCGCCACATCCTGCCGTTTCTAGCTTGATCCTTTTAAAAAAGCAGTTTTTCTCCAAAAGCCAATTCTCGCCTGAACCTTCCATAACCGGCTTATCGTGCGCTCTGTTTTTCTCCACCCGCGGGGCTCAGCCCCGTCTTCACTGGCTTCCCTTTACATGAGTTAATGGAAAGAAACATGCTGTTGCCTGTACTTAAGGGAAAAGTTGTTGAAGAAATGGCATCAAGGTTTGGCTTGGTGGGTTTGGTCAAAGACTGATAGATGCAAGTGAAAGGCTTTTTTTTAACTAGGTGATTTCTTGCTCGGAACTTTTGAAGTATAAAATGGATGTGTATTTCCTTCTTGCTTATTTAATTTCTTGTGTCTACAGTTAAATAATTGACCTTATAATTTTATTTTTTTACATTTTATTTTTTGTTGTGAGATAACTAAGTTCATTAAAGATCCATTATACATTAAAAAAGACAAAAATGACATCAGAAAACAACCTTAAAAGTATGTCTGAAAATCCACATTATGAATTTTATCCAAAAAAACGTGCAACTGTGATCAAAGCACCATTTTCAGGTGGCCAAGCTAAAACAGGTGTTGAAGAAGGCCCTGATAAACTTATTGAGTTGGGCCTGTTGAAAGATATTGAAAATTTGGGTTGGGAGTATAAAATTGATGATCCATTGAATGATCTAGATATGAATCAAATGAAATTGGACAGTGAAGACGTTTATAAAAACTGCAAAAGACCCCAAATGGTCAGTGAATGTTGTGAGAGGATTTACAAATCAGTTGAAAATGCACACAAAGAAAACTCTTTACCAATAACAGTTGGAGGTGACCATTCGATCGGAATGTCGACTATCTTAGCTTTTATTAACGCACATCCCAATGGTGGTATTGTTTGGGTTGATGCACATGCTGATATAAACACACCTTCAACAACAGAGTCTGGTAATTTACATGGTTGTCCGGTTGCTTTTGCAATGGGTTTGGACAAACAAAATTGGCCACCACATTTTAAATGGTTACAAGAAATTACAGAAGTAAAGCATTTGGTGAAACCTGAACAAATCACATACATTGGATTGAGAGACGTGGACAAAGGTGAAAAACAGCTATTGAGAGATTTGGGTATTAAGGCATTTAGCATGTATCATGTTGACAAATTTGGTATTAACGAAGTTGTTCGTATGGCTTTGGAAGCTGTAAATCCAACCGGGGAAAATCCAATACATTTAAGTTATGATGTTGATGGGATTGATCCAATGTATGTTGCCGCTACCGGTACGCCTGTTCGGGGTGGTCTTACTCTAAGAGAAGGATTATTTATTGTTGAAGAAATTGCAAATTCTGGTAATTTAGCAGGCTTAGATATCGTCGAAGTCAATACTTTACTTGCCACTCATGAAATGCACATAGTTGATACTGTCAACACGGGTTTATCAATTGCTAGATGTGCACTTGGAGAAACTATTTTGTAATGTAATCATATATATGCATATGTATAAATATGTCTAGAGATGTCACCGTTTTGGATTTCAATGTTTGTTTGTGTATTTTATTTCATTTCTTAATCTTAAGTAATATATTCCTTACTGATCAATATAATTGACATCAAACAGCACAAACAGCTGTTCCAACAGGACCAAATTCCGGCAACGGCCTGAAAAAAAATTCAGTTTTCTCCTCCGCCGATTCTCCACATTGGGCACTTATGAAGGACAAAAGACAGTGGGGGCCGTTTCTACGGATGGAGGGGTTTAGGGGCCCACAGGGAGTAGTACCAAGGGACAATTTAGTAGGTGTATATCCATAAGAGATTGAGACAGTTGCTGGACATGTCAGAGTCAAACACAGAGCAAAAAACACAACTTCCACCAAGATATGCAGGATTCATTGCTGGTGTTTTTTCAGGTATGATGAAAAATGCAGTTGGTCACCCATTTGATTCTGTTAAAGTGCGTTTACAAACAAGTGAAGGCCGGTTCAGTGGACCCTTAGATTGTACAGTCAAAACCTTAAAAAATGAAGGTTTTGCCGGTTTGTATAAAGGATTTACACCACCTTTAGTTGGATGGGTTTTGATGGATTCGGTGATGTTGGGATCATTACATGTTTATAAAAGATTTGTTAAAGATACTTTTTACCCTGAAGAGAAGAAAATGCCAGTCATTGGACATTCTGCTGCGGGCTTATTGTCTGGTTGGACAGTATCATTTGTAGCTGCACCAATTGAAACTTTGAAAGCTAGATTGCAAGTGCAATATGATGCAAACAGTAAAATCTATAATGGCCCAATTGATTGTATGGTGAAACTATGGAGGCATGACGGTATAAAGACATTATACAGAGGTTTGATTCCAACGATGATCTTCAGAACCAATTTCATCGTTTGGTGGGGTTCGTACGAATTATTCACTAATTATTTTAGTGAAAACACCGATATGAGTAAACCTTCAATAAATTTCTGGGCTGGTGGTTTGGGTGCAACTTGTTTTTGGATCACTGCATATCCTGCAGACGTGGTCAAAAATGTTATTATGATCGATAGTGTTGATAATCCAAGATTCAAAAAATATTCCGATGCAGTCAAATATGTTTATAATGAAAGAGGTGGATTGAGAGGTTTTACTAGAGGTTTCCTTCCAAGTATTTTAAGAAGTTTCCCTGCCAATGCTGCTGCATTGGCTGCTTTTGAATTTGTCATGAGATTGTTTTAGTTTCTTGGCTTTTCAATTCTTTCGTTCATTCCTTCGATAAGTTGGTATTTTTCTTTTTTTCTTTCGCCACTAGAAATTATAATCAAATTACTACAATTAATCATCCTACATACGGCTCTTTCTGCTCTCTATTACATAATATTACTATTCTTATTTATACTTGTTATTTATTTATTATTCAATTTCTCAGCTACTTTGAAATTTCACTATTTTTGGAAACTAATCAAATCGCAGCGAAATTTGCTGAAATCAGATACTATTTTGTAGCCATAATTGATATTTTAAAAGATTAAACAAAGTGCAATTAACAAATAAAAAGCAAACTAAAAATAGAAATAGAAAGACATTATTGAAATTGCAAATAAAAATAAAACACTTGAAGTAAAGATGTCCAAGGATAAGCGCAAAAGGTTGTCGTTTTATGATTTTTTTGGCAAATCGTCATCAGATTCAAAAGCTGTCAATGATACACATAGTACAAAGAAACATCAACGTTCCTTTTCGGAAACAACGAAATCTTCAACTAAAAATAATTCCAGTACAAAAAACAAAAATAATCACCGACTTACGTTTACTATTCCAGATGAATCTATTGTTTCAAATATAGATTATAAAAATATTCCAACACCTCTGGTAAAACAGAGAGGAAATCGATCAAGTTTATTACTGAAAACAAGTGCAACTAATACGACACCATATCCATCTTCAAATAATAGCAGTCAGATACGAGCACATTCATCCATCTCGCTGTCTCTTGAAAAAACGTCTCTTAAGCATGGTAATAATAAGAATAATAATGATAATGATAATGATGACAATAAGAATAATATTAATAAGAATAATGACAAGAATAATTCTAATAGAAGTACTACATTTACATCAGATATAGAAGGAAGGCAGTTTAGTAATTCTAGTGCTGCATCTTCATTTTACCCTAGTTTGAAGAACGTAAGTGATTCAACATTAAATTTTTCAAGGCAAACGTCGTCGATTTACCCACCATCAACTTTAGCAACAGAATCAAATGTAAAAACTAAACCAACTATTAAAAGATCAGATTTGTTAGGAAAACGAAAACCACCCCCATTATTATTATCTGTGAAAACAGAACTATCGGAATTAAAACACGATAATGAAAATCATAATGTCAAATCTCCTACAGATACCTTAAAGTCATCTGCAACAGAATCTTATGCCAGTTCTGGTAGTGAATTTACTCCTTTGAATTTATTTCCTACTACACAAGGTGTATCAACCCCAATAACTACAAAAAAGGAATTGAGTCCTGTTAGTAATGCAATATTTGCAAATATATCGGGGACAGAATATGAACCACCGTCTTTCACTCCGGAAACAAAAGCAAATGATAACACAAATGTTCATAAGCACTCTAGGACATTATCAAGTATTGAAGAAATTACAAGTGCCTTGGATATGTTTCAATTAGAACATGAACAATCGTTTCATGATGATGTTACAACTCGTATACATAAAGATCTTGCAGATGCTTCATTTTCTTTGGATTCACATGCTGAACAGAGAACCATAGACTTGAATTCTAATCAAGACGTAGATGATAACTATGAATTTAAAACGATATTGAACAATTCAGATATGCATGACACTTCTCCGATCACGACGGGTGTAGATGAAGGTGCTGATTCTCATTTTATTTCCGAAAAAGAGAATAAAGACGGCATATATTTACAAGTTAAAGATCTTCCTGAATTAAAAGAGGGACAATTATTAGATGAATACATTGAAGAGCTTAAAGTTTCAGCTGCGGTAATAGGTAGCAATAATGCTGAATTTGAATCGAATGATGACAGTATGTATGCTGATTTTAAAAAACCTCAGAACACAATAGGAAACGAATCTGAAATATCAAGTTCCTCAGATGTATTTTTTGATTCGCAATCTAGATCTGGTACTCCTAATATAGACAAAAATGTACAAACTTTTACTAGTCCTTTAATCCGCCATAGTGGTGAAGCTGTTACTATTTCAAGTGAAGAGCAAAAGAATGTTGAAATTTCAAGTATTACGAAAATGGATGGAATTGAAAGAAATCAAGATAGTCTGCAAAACTCTATTGTTTCATTATTGAATGAAGCGCCAATTGAAGAAGACTTTCTTGAAATCCCAGTTTCTAATTTAAAGCATGATGAAAGAGATGGTAATGCAGAAGCAGGCGTAATGAATAGTTTTCATAATAAATACTTAATTTCAAATAACGATGAATTATCATTGGATCCATATGTGGAAAATGTTAAAGTTCTGGATGATTTGTCGAATAAATCAATTCAATGTGGCACCACTTCTACCGAGAATGCATCAAATAAGGATGAAATGGCTGAAACTGATGCATGGCAAAGGTACAGTAGTGCAACAGCTACAGACTTTTTTGGTGAAGAGTATAATTCAAAAAGTGAACAAAGTACACCTCGTGATTTTGTTTCACCACCCTATAATTTTGATTTAGATCCTGAAACAGTTACACCTACCGATAAAGAAGATTTTGATTTTAGTAGTACTTCTAAAACACCTTTGAGGGCTTTTGACTTGGGTGCTGAACTTGATAATAGTATTATAGAAATTGGTGCTATTCATAATGAAGATAGAAGGAGTTTTGATGATTTATACCCTAACGACTCTGAAGGTGATTATGAAGATGAAGATGAAGGCGATGTTAACAGTGTTGGTAGTGGGAGCTTTGCTGAAAACACATTCAGTTTTGATAATTCTTCCCTTGATAAACAACAATATATGGATGATGCAGATATACATGCATATCTTGAAAATGAAAATCTTAAAAAAACTGAAAGCAGCAGTGTATTAGAATTTTCCCCAAAAACACAATTTAGTTTTGAAGCAAATGAAGAAACCAGGAAAGATTTATATAGACACAATTCTATGTGTTCAAGAAACATTCTAGAACAGTTTCATGTTGTAAACAAAAATGATACCCCGACTGGTTTAGGTATAGGTGGCAGACAAAATTTTGTTGTTACTAACAAGGAAGACGGAGATGATTCAAGCTCAAGTTTAACGAGAGATGGAAATTTGGTCAGTGAAGATGATGATATTGTTTCCAGTGAGTCGATACCTAAATCTATCGTACCGATAACTACACCTTATTTAAATGATGGAATTGACATAGATGATAAGGGTTTGGATAGATTAGATCTCTATCCCGAATCCAAAAAATCATCAGTTCCTAATCATGACAATAAACCCAATGAAAACACTACATTAATGTCAACCTATGATAGAAGAGAGGATCCAACTGTAAGACCTATTGAGCATTCAATGGTTATCACGCCTGCAATTCCATTGCTTGATACGCACGCATTGAAGAACAGAAGACCTCCTCCTGTTTACCCCTCTACAGGAAGAAGAAGCCGTGGATTGTCGGGTACAACTGCCAATCCTGAATTTTTCATGAATGGCGTAATTGCAAAGACGAAATTAACAGATGAATACTTGGACTCCGCTGATAATAAAGCTGTTACAACCGTCAGAAAAGAAGTCACTTTCAAAAACCAAAATAAAATTGAAACTTTTGTTAACGAACAGGTTCCTCAAACAGAAGACGATGGTACTCTAGGTAAAGGTGAAAAATGTACATATATTGAGAGCCTCAGATCAAGGGGTAGAAAGACCACCATTGATTCTAGACCTTCGCTTCAAATTCTGCCTTTGTCGATTCGACAGAACGGCACCATTTCACATCGCAAGATTCCATCGACACAGCTGTTGAACTCGTTGAAATCTTATAAACACGTTGTTGTAAAGCCTCGGACCCGGATGCTAGCTAGTGAAATCAACGATGGCGAATTACCCGATGCTACATTGTTTCACTCTGCGCAGAAGACCAAGATCCCTATACATCCCGATGCAGATGTGATTGCAGCTTCTGAACAGTTCAACAAACTTACCAAACAGTCAAGTGGTCTTGGCCGCCAAAACAGCGTAATGAGTGTGCGTCCACACTATGGCGATGGAATGCGTCTTTTCATCACCAATCCTGACACCTCCGACGACTGATCACTACCCCATGCCGCATCTTCCTGCTACTATAAACCTGTATATGTTTAGTTTCTCATATGTAACATGAAAATCCATTTCTGCTCCCACCCCCAATTTTGCACCCCCTGCACCAGCCTCTTTTGTGCTTGGTCTGCTGCGCCGCGTTTTCCAAGTTTTGCTGCTCGTTTCTTTCGCTGTGGACACGCTGTTTTGTTGTTGAGGCCAGAATCAGCAAGTGCAAGGCGATTTGACTGGGCAACAGCAAGTGGCAAGAAGCTTGGTTAGAAGGACAATGTCAGCAGCATATACACTAGTTTACGAGCCAAGTACAGCTTCGAAATGGACTGTTAATGAGTTCAAAACGCAACTTGAAAAGGGAGATGATGAGTCAAAACAAGTTACCATGAGAAACATCCTGATTACGATGATCAACTCCAACGCAATGCCAGAACTTTTGATGCATATTATCAGATACGTGATGCCTTCAAAAAATAAGGAATTGAAGAAGTTGCTTTACTTTTATTGGGAGATCTGTGAAAAATACGATGCGGAAGGTAAATTAAGACATGAAATGATTTTAGTTTGTAACGCAATTCAAAGAGACTTGCAACATCCAAATGAATTTATTAGAGGTAATACCCTCAGATTTTTAAACAAATTGAAGGAACCAGAATTATTGGAAACCCTTGTTCCTAATTGTAGAGTTTGTTTAGAACATCGTCATGCATATGTTAGAAAGAACGCAGTTTTCGCAATCTATTCCATTTACAAAGTTTCTGAACATTTGATTCCTGATGCACCAGAATTAATTATGGATTTTTTGAATGTTGAAAGCGATGCAACATGTAGAAGAAATGCATTTGTTTGTTTGAGCAACATCAACAGAGAAGCATCATTGAGATATATTGAAGAACAAGCACTGGAATCATTGGATCCATTAATTCAATTGGCTATTATTGAATTTATTAGAAAAGATGCTTTACAATTCTCCGATTTAAGAAGTCAATACTTACAAATTGTTTTATCTTTATTGGATTCTACTAATACCGCTGTTACTTATGAAGCTGCAACTACTTTGTGTGTTTTAGATTCATCTTCAACTACCGTTAAAAGTGCTGCATCTAAATTTGTTGAATTGGCAATTAAAGAATCAGATATTAATGTTAAATTGATTGCATTAGAAAGAATTGCCGAATTACATGTTGAAAACGAAGATGTTTTAGATGATATTTGTTTAGATATTTTGAAAGTTTTATCTTCACCATCTGTGGAAGTTAGAAATAAATCTCTTGAAATTGGTCTTAAACTTGTTTCAAGTAAAAATGTTGAAGATGTTATTAAATTATTAAAAAAAGAATTACAAAAGACTACTTCATCAAATGAAGATAAAATAACTGAATATAGACAATCATTAATTAGTGCAATTCATTCAATTGCTATTAAATTCCATGAAATTGCAGCATCTGTTGTTGATTTATTATTGGAATTTATTGGTGAATTAAATACAACTGCAGCATCTGAAGTTATTAGTTTTATCAAACAAGTTATTGATAAATATCCAGATTTACGTACCAAAATTATTAATAGACTTCTTGCCTCATTATCAAATGTTAAATCAGGAAAAGTTTACAGAGGTTCATTGTGGATCTTAGGTGAATATTGTTTTGAAGAATCAGATATTCAAGCAACTTGGAAACATATCAGATCAAATATAGGTGAAATCCCAATTTTAGCATCAGAGAAAAAACTAAGTGGTGTAGACGATGAAGAAGATGAAGAAAACTTAAAATCCAGTGAAACTAAAGGTCCTAAAATTTTAGCTGATGGTACTTATGCAACTGAAAGTGCTTATGATGAATCAACTTCTAAATTATCTGATAAACCAATCAAACAAATTAAAACTCCAATTAGAAGCTTAATTTTGGATGGTGACTTTTATTTAGCATCAGTATTATCTTCCACTTTAGTTAAATTAATTTTACGATTAAACAAAGTTTCTGAGCGTAAAGATTTATTAAATGCTTTAACAGCAGAGGCTATGTTGATTATGGTTTCTATTTTAAGAGTTGGGGATTCATCATATGTTAAAAAGAAAATTGATGAAGATTCATCTGAAAGAATTATGTCATGTATAAGATTTTTATCAGAAAAACAAACTGATATTAAATTGCTTGAAGAAGCATTTTTAGATGATACAATTGACGCCTTCAAAAAACAAATTGAAGAAAAGGTATCAAACGAAATTTCATTAGAATCCTTACAATTAAATATTGAAGAAGTTGATGAGCCAATTTCATTCAGGCAATTAACTAATAAAGATACTAAAGTTGTGGACAATAATGAGCAAGAATTAAACTCTGTTCAAACAGGTTTGAAACCAAAAGAAGATTTGTCTTCAAGATTAAATAAAATTGTTCAATTGACTGGTTTCTCAGATCCTGTTTATGCAGAAGCATATGTTAAGGTTCATCAATTTGATGTTACTCTAGACGTTTTAATTGTCAATCAAACCACAACTACATTACGTAATTTAACTGTGGAGTTTGCTGCATTGGGAGATTTAAAGGTTATTGATAAGCCATCTTCAAACAATATTGCACCACATGGATTCCATAGGGTCCAAACTACCATTAAAGTTTCATCTGCAGATACCGGTGTCATTTTTGGTAATATCGTCTATGATGGTCAACATGCAGACCAGTCAACTATTGTGATTTTGAGTGATGTCCATGTTGATATCTTAGATTATATCAAGCCGGCAACATGTACAGAAGCCCAATTCAGAAAGATGTGGAATGAATTTGAATGGGAAAATAAGATCAGTGTCAATTCTACCCTACCAACCTTGAAAGATTACTTGGCTGAGTTATTGACTGGTACCAATATGAACAACCTTACACCTGGTGCCATCATTGGAGATTGTCAATTCTTATCTGCAAACTTGTACTCCAGATCTACATTCGGAGAAGATGCACTTGCCAACCTGTGTATTGAAAAGAGTGCAGAAGGACCTATTGTGGGGCACGTTAGAATCAGATCTAAGGGCCAAGGTCTTGCATTGAGTCTTGGAGATAAAGTTGCTGCGGTTGCCAGAAAAAGCGGAAGTACTGTGGTCGCCAAAGTGTAAACCGAACATGGCATATAACCTACCTTTATATAGATATATATATTATATAAAACCAACATGTATTTTTTACTTGATTTCCAACAAAATGTTTTGTTTGCAGCGCATTTTGATCTGTTAAATGAATATTTCAAACGTTGGGTTCCCATCTTTTCAGAAACGGATCTGAATATTTTTAGGATAATATAAGTTAGGGGCTAGTGTTGATAGCAGTATGGAGTATATACACCGATTCAGAGAATTGTATGAGTACGATGATCCTTTGGCTGAGTTCAAGCCTTGGGTAGATGCATTTATTAAACCATATTTTCCAGAAATATTGCAACAGAGTGAAATTGTCAATAACAATTTACATACACTTTTATTTGGAGTCACCTTGTATACAGGATTGTTTCAAATTTCCAAACTATTACTATTGGTTCCAAGAATTTATAATCCATTGAAAACCACTAAGAATAGATTAGATCTATGTGCTAGGGTTGTTTCATTTATTCAAGCAATAATCATTTGCGGTTTAGGTATACCAGTATTTAACAACAAATACCTTTCAAAAGATCATGTTTTTGCAACTACTCCATACTCTAAATTTTATACATGTATGGCATTGTCATACTTTATTTGGGATACCGTTGTTTCAACTATTTATGTTAAATATTTTGGTGTTGGTTTCCTGATTCATGGTATTGTTTCAACAATTGTATTCACTGTTGCTCTGGAACATCAGTTTATTCATTACTATTCTGCTATATTTTTATTGTTTGAAATATCCACACCATTCTTGGATATTAGATGGTTTGCCCTGAAACTGAATGTTTTAAGTGATACTGCACAATTACTTAATAATATCATTTTGATTTTGATTTTCTTTTTTGTGAGAATTTGTTGGGGCTGGTACCAAGTCATTAACTTAGGTTTAGATTTATATTCTAGAATGGACGACCCAAGATTTACCTGTGTTGGTGCATTTATCATTTTAGGTTGTAACTTCGTTTTGGATGTCCTCAATGTTTTTTGGTTTTCCAAAATGATGACTGTTGCAATCGAAACATTAAAGGGAATGTTTGGTTTTACCAAACAAAGTGACGAAAAGAAACTGAAATTGATGTGAATAATTTACTTTTTTGTATAAAATTGATATTGAACAAGTATACTTAACAATTTAATGAATAGCTTTAACTTATTGTTTAAAAAGAAAGAAAGAAAAAAGTTTCATATATAGAAATATTGGCTTGTGTATATATCTTAAAATCTGATGGAAGTTATATCGTTGCTTGGCATTTTTCGAACTATTATAGTTTATCAATTCACATCTACAAATTTACATTTGGCTATTAATATCGGAATGTATTAAATAGTACACACTAGAGCCATACACAAAAAAAGAGCTGAAACACAGTCAGAGATGTTCCAGACATTTCTTGTAACCATTTTTATCTAAGTATTCTAAACCTATATCAACATCTAATTGAATGTCTTTCTTCAGTGCTTCGATACCTTCATAATCCAATTCCGGACGTAAATATCCACAAATCAATGCAGACATATCTGCACCATAGAAACTGTCTTGAAATTTATGGATTATATATATTTCACAAGTTTTTTCCTTGTTGCCATAAAACGGATTCCATCCGAGTGACATCACCATTGGTAAAATCTCCAAATCTTCATCTTTCAGATTACGACCATAATTTAAAACAACTGACGTTTTTCCATCAACTCTATCGACAGTTTTATCTTCTTCGTGTTCCGATTTCGAAGACCTATACAGTCTGGCATAGCCAAAATAAACACCCGCCTCAAGATTATTCAGCTTGTCATTTTTGCTAATGTCTACATTGGCCGTTGGGAACCCTAAATCGGTCGATCCACGTCCGAAGCCTGGAATAATTTCCGTTCTTTCAATCTTCACAGGGAACGGTTCCGCTGGAGAATCTGGTATCTTGACAATTGGTCTTGGCATTGCTAAATCGGCCGCTGTATACTGCTTGTAAAAGAAAGTTTGATCTGTAATTCGACAAGTTCCAGCATGTAAAATACACACACACCTTTACAAAAAGAAACGCGGTTCATCATCTTGGATCTTCTCTTTATGGACTTGATTTGTCTTGTCTGGTCGGGAAATACAGACAAACAACAAAAAAATATTATTGTTTCTTGTTTTATTCTATAAATAACATACACATGCTGTAGCATTTGATAAAAAAATGTATGCAAACATCAATTTTCCATTTCAGGAAAAGAAATGATTGCTCCCTTGGCAAACTCGTCTCCTAAAAGCTTGATTCTAACACGTCCTGCAGACGACTTGTTGTCGACTGCGGGCCATTGCTGAGACACCAACCTTAATAATTTATTAGCTTGCCTTCCATAAGCTTGTAAAAATTCTTTTGAACATGCGTCCCACCAAGAACCTACAATAACATAATGAATTTCTGTCAACTGGCTAGAAGGTAAATCAACCATACGAGCAATGAACGACCAGGAATTAGATATAGGTAGAGGATGTTTAGTAGATGAAGGATTATAGCCCATATATGACTGATCCAGCTTTAATCTAGTAATGACGGAGTATAACGTCGAAATACCAGATAATCTTTCATTATAAGTACTTTCCTTTTCCCATTTACCCGTATCTTCATCTCTATTCCAGCCCAATCTGATTCTACCTTCCTCTGTGTCTTGAGAACAGGAATATCCAAGTAAAAAAGGACATGATTTGTAAAACTTTGCAAACATAAAATATGAAAATTCTTTAAAAATAATCATCAGATCCAAAGTTAATTTTGCCAATGGGATGGACGATTTAGGTTTTACAGAAACTTCGGTCTCGGCTTGAGAAATTATGGCATCTGCAACAAAATTAAGAATCCATTTATAAGCAATTTCATTTTGTTGAGTTTGACTGATTAAGTCTTTAATTTCATTGGTTATTCTGGTTAGTTGACTCTGACTGTTTGTCAATTGACCAAATTTCGGATTGATTTTACGTTTCATTGAACCAATCTGTTTTTTCAACTCTTTGTTTTCATTCATCACCTTCAAGATATTTTCTTCAATGTCTAAATTATCTTGACGGTATTTAAGAAACTGTTGTTCGATTTCTCTTGGTTTAATAATCATATTTTTCGATTTTTCTTCTGCCAGTTTAGCTTCTTCCGATTTTTTAGCCACCAGTTCTTCTTGTTCTTTCTTCTTTTTCATTTCTTTCTCCTTCTCTAAACGATCTCTCATTTCTTTCTCTTGCTTTTCCGCTAACTCTTTACGTGCCCTTTCTTCTTCTTCCTCCTTCTTCCTCTTCTCTTCAGCCAAACGTTTTCGTTCTGCTTCTTCTTTGGCCTTACGTTCTGCTTCTTCCTTTTTCTTCCTCTCCTCTTCTTCTCTTCTCTTTCTTTCCTCCTCCTCTTTCCTCTTTCTCTCTTCTTCTATTTTTCTCAATCTCTCTTCCTCTTGTTTAATCAAATTTTCGACATTACTTTTATTAGTTAAATTTGCACATGAGAAAGCTTTCGAAAAATATTCAACTGGATCATTTGATTTAAACAATTCTTTATATGTACTTTCAATAAAACTTGGACTCTGGTGCTGACTACTGTTAATTTTATTACCGTTATTATTATCAAAATTCGTCGAACTACTCATATTTCCTGAATATGGGTACGTTTCCGCAATCAAACAACTCAATTTAAACCTATCCTCTAAACCCTGACTTGACAAAAACTCGGGCAGATCTACCGTTGTATCATCATTAGATGATGACACTGTATCATCTTCACTCTCTGCGTTTTCCATGTCTGATTCCCAATCCGACTCTGAGTTATAATCACTCAACGGGATGTTTGTGCTACTTTGAAGCACGGGATTTCTAAACGGTACAAATCTCATCTATTAGTATTGTAGACAACGTCTATTTCTCTTTATACTGGCTCTCAACTGTCTTGAAAAGGTCTTGAAACTGCCTTGAAACTGTCTTGCAACTGTATTAAAACACACTTTATTCTTTTGAACATTACCCGGATTTGCACGTGCGAAATGAAAATGAACTTTTTCATGTTGAAAGTTTCATGCTGAAAAGTTTTAACAAGAAAAAGGTGGTATCTTCTTGGAAACAACAGTCTCGGCAGTGTATCGGCTTGCAAACAACAGCATGTTTCAGTGTGTCCGTAATTTTTCATCATCCTCTGTTGCCAATAAAGTTGGATGTGCCCAGGTTAAGCCGGTTCACCACAAGGTTAAGATTGTGAAGAAATATCTTTCACCAAGATTTCCAGAACTGAAATTAGATCAATATGATATCAGATCTCCTAAGTTCAAACCTTTCCTGACACATGAAGACAGAGTGCAAGAACATTATTATAATACCTTACAATCAGATATGTTATTGATCAATTACAGACACGGACAACAGGCACTGTATGGTAATAAAAGAAGACAATGGGATATGACATCTCCATATCATTTGAACAGACCATTGAGAAAACCAAAGGGACAAATTGTTCCATCACCAACCATTAAACCAAGAAATGATAAAAACATCCCAGTACTTGAAAGCGTGACATTAAATTGTTTTGTCAAAGATGCCAAATTATATCCAGCCATGGCCATTGCTGCAAATTTACAGTTACAACAAATAACAGGTGTTAAACCAACTTCGATATTTGCCAAAACAAACGTTCCAAACTGGAAATTAAGACCAGGTATGAAGATGGGTGCCAAGGTAACACTCTATGGTAGAGATGCATCCCAATTTGTTTCAACTTTGACTGAGCTTGTTTTACCAAGAATAAGAGATTTCTATGGTATCTCTAATAGATCTGGTGACAGATACGGTAGTATTGCCTTTGGTTTAAATAATGAAGATGTTAAATTATTCCCAGAAATTGAAAACAATCAAGATTCTTGGCCTCAAACTTTTGGTTTCAATATTACTCTACATACCAGTGCACAAACCGACGCAGAAGCTAGAATATTACTTTCTGGTTTAGGATTCCCATTCACTGGCTCTGAAAGAGTTCCTAAGACTCTCTTGAATGATATTGAAAAGGAATCGGACTCCACTGCCTCTGTTTAAATATTATAACAAGGCTCAAATCCCAAATCTGAAACTGAAATCAAAGAACCTGCATATTTTGCACTTGGATATTTCCGTTTTTTTTGCTTAATATATATATTTATTTATTCCTGTCTATATAATACTTGGTCCCTAGAAAATCCTTTTACCAATTCTGCAACTGTAACCTGTGTTTTCCCAACATAAACGCCTTCTAAAAAGCAAAACGCAATGAGCACATTGTTTTTGCCTGCGGAGTATTTTATGCGCTTTTATACCATGAGAGTTGATGATATTTCAAGGCTCCGGTTATTTAAGCTTTTCTTTCTTCAAGGTGAAAATATTTGAGGCATTGTAACTCTAAAGTAAGTGACAGGAGATATAAAAGAATATCTTTATATACAAATACAATTATAAACAACCGGGTGGCGCTTTTTGGTAACTAAACAATTTCAGTTTAGGATGTTTCCATTATCTGACTCTATTCAAAAGTGTGATATTTCCTATGGGAACTCTACAATTCCCGAAATCTGTGACTATTTGACTTCTAATTGCCAAGATTGGCAACATCTGTATTTACGATACTACTACTGTTCCAATGTTAAATATCCAATTATCTCAAATATAATATTATGGGTTATCATCAGTGTTTGGGTTGGTTTGCTGTTTTTAACCCTTGGTCTATTAGCTTCGGATTATTTAGTGCCGAATTTATCAGCTCTTTCAGATACGTTAAAACTTGATGAAAAATTATCAGGATTGACCTTGTTGGCATTTGCAAATGGTTCGCCTGATATATTGTCAACATATATTGCAATGCAACAGGGACTGACAGGAATGGCTGTAGGAGAATTGTTAGGATCGGCGAATTTTGCATTGACAGTTGTTATTGGTGTATTGGCAATTTACAAGCCATTTAAAGTCAACCAGACAACCTTTATGAGAGATTTAATTATTTTTTCTTCTTTAATTATAATTTCATTATTCATACTCTCAGATGGAACTATTTCAATAGTGGAATCGATTATTTTATGCTTGCTATATCTTGTGTTTATTCTGATCAATTTTATTCTTCCTGGTGGTGATATAAATGAAAATGAAAATGAAAATTTAGAAACACAAAATGAAAATTTAGGAAATCTAAATCCAAACGGAAACGGTAATTTAGAGAATAGCAAAGCTAGTAGTTCTGCATTAACAACAGAAAATTTAAATAATATCTTAGATATTGAAAATAATCAATTGAATAACAGAAACATTGAAAATGATGATTCTTATAGTATTAAATCTTCAACTTCTCATGAGTCTAATACGAGTATGAATGATTATTATTTTGCACATAATATAGATAATTTAGAACAAGGTAGAGGTTATAAAATTGCATTACTTGATTCCTTAAAATTAGCATGGTTTTATCAGCGTAAAACTTTAAATAGGATCATTCCTAAAAATGATATTGAAAGATTGGAATCGGTTGATAATGGGTTACCATTACAATCATCTGAATCTTCACATTTAATGGGATTTAGTGATTCGTTGAATACAATTAATAGTGGTGGTGATCATCAAATAAATGAACAAAACCATAGTAATAATAATAATAATGGTTCACTGAAAAGTTTAAAAATATCTTTAATTCAAAATTCTTCTTCAGCTCTTAATTCTCCAACTTTAAGTAGATCAGGATCTACAAGAAAAATAAAAAATAAAGACGATTATCAAATATTATACCCCAATAGATCTGCTGCACCGTCTAGGACAAGCTCATCTGTAAATATTAGATTGGAAATGCCTACCTCTCAGATATATCCACAACATGGAATTAATCCTATACGTAGGAATGTTGAACCATTTAAAGGTAATTTCCAGATAATAGAAGAATCAGATGATGACGATGATAATCCAAATAATAACTATGACGCTAAGACTACTATTAGTAGTTTAAATTTTGATACAAAAGCCGATAGGTTAAAAGAATACAATGGAGGACTTTTAATTGATGAATTAGGTCAACCAATGGACATATCTTCAGGCCCAAATTCAGGCCCATCATTGGGCCTACCATTAGGTTCATCACTACAGTTGCCTAAACCAATGTTTAGAGAACATTCACCTTCTTCATCGTTGATTCCTTATGTTGAATATAACAAAACTACAAATATTTTCACAAAATTAATCCCAATTGATATGTTTACTGGTGCTATTTCAATCGATGAAAAATTATTGGCATTGATAATTATTCCATTGAGCACCATATTTAATTTATTGATCCCAATTCCATTACCTGGCGAATTGATGGGTGAAATATATAAACATGAGTTATCCATTTCTTCAAAACTCTTTCATTTTCAAATTGCCTTTTTTCCATTACTAATGGTTGACTTTGAAGTTTCAATTCCTGTTTTAATTTCTTTTTTCATTTTACCGTTGATTTCCATTTCAATTAAGCACTTTTTGTCAGCACATTATTATAAAATGGTATTCCCGCCAATATCATCGCTTGTTGGCTTTTTCACTGTTTTGAAATTCATCACCGTTTTAGCAACGGCTATTATTTCTGTTTTAAAAGATCTGGCTGAAATTTATTGTTTAAACGAATCAATTCTAGGCCTTACAGTCCTTTCACTTGGCAATAGTATTGGTGACGTTGTTACAAACTTGGCCTTGGCTGGATTGGGTCGGCCACTTACAGGATTACATGCATGCTTTGGTAGCCCGCTCTTGTATATCTTATTTGGTGTTGGTGTTTGTTCCTTGTTGATACAACTTTCTTCGTCCGGTGCCAGGAGTATAGAATTTACAGTCGATGCAAGTTTAAAACTGACAGCTTTAAGTATTGTTTCAACTCTTATTATTTACAGTATATTGATACCCTTAAACGGTTGGATGTTCCAAAGGTGGGTTGGTTATTTAGGTGTATCCGTATGGTTTGTTGTTACGGCTACTAACTTTTTTTTGAACGGACACAAGTGATTACAACTGCTGCTGCATAAGATCAAAAACAGAAATATTTGCCACGGTTCAATGATCTGCCACGGTTCGATATTCTGTCATGGATCAAATAGCAAAACATTTTAGTGCAACTGTGGTGGCTGTTGATTTTAGGTGAAGCTGTGGCTCGGTCAAGAAAAAAGCGTGGCGCTCATAGATGCTCGTATGATGGGCCGATAACAGAGGTACTGGCTGAAGAAGATATCAACAGATGTATATATATACTGCCATGCTGTCCTTCTGAATGTGTACAAGGTGAAAGTTTGAAGATGGTTTCTTAAACAAGTCAAATTTAGAAATTTGAAAAAAAAAATCTACAAAATGTCTGTTTTGTCAAGAACATATCATGATGGGTCAATCCATTTCCAGAAGAACCAAGATGAAAAAACAGATGGTGTTCTTACTATTTCAAAAGATAATTTAAAAAAACTCAAGTATCCGCAATGGGCACCTGCGTGGGATCCAAAAGATGACCATGCATTTGAAAATCCTAAACCATTTAAACACTTAGACAGAGGTTTTTTTGGCGATTCTGAATTCAAATCATTGAGAGAGGTTGAAGGTTTGAAATGGAAAAAATTATCACCTAAATTGGGTTTGGAAGTTGATGGTCTACAACTAAGTAAACTAACTCCACAACAAAAGGATGATTTGGCATTACTCGTTGCTAAACACGGTGCTGTGGCATTCAGAAACCAAGATTTTAAGAATCAATCGTTTGAAGAAATCAAAAACTGGGGTAGATATTATGGACCATTGCATGTTCATCCAACTTCGGGTGCACCATTGAATGAACCTGAATTTCATATGACTTTTAGAAGAGGTAACGTTAAAGAACATGAACAATTTTTTGAAGATAGATTGAATAATGTTTCTTGGCATTCTGATGTTACTTATGAAAACCAACCTCCTGGACTAACCTTATTTGCAATGTTACAAACTGGTGAAAGTGGTGGTGATACCCAATTTTTAGACATGTGTGAAGTTTATGACAGATTTTCACCATTAATGAAATCTCAATTAGATGGATTATATGCCGTTCATACCTCAAAAGAACAAGCAAATGCTGCAAAGAAGGAAGGTGGTATTGAAAGAAAGAATACAATTGATTCCATTCATCCCGTTATTAGATATCATCCAGTTTTGAAAAGAAAAAGTTTATTTGTTCATAGAGGTTTTACAAGAAAAATTCTAGGTTTAAAAACTGAAGAAAGTGATAATTTGCTTCTCTTTTTATTTAATCATTCCCAAGCATGTCTAGATGCTCATGTTAGATTTCAATGGGATGAAAATACTGTTGTTCTTTGGGATAATAGAAGAGTTTTACATACTAGAACTTTAGATTGGGATTCTGATGCAACCAGACATGCATTTAGATTGACAACTTTAGGTGAAAGGCCAGTTGCGAGTCAAGAAGAATTTGAAACTTGGACTCCAGAATTAGAAACTGAAAATATTAAATCAACTTCTTATAAAATTGGTCTAAGTGCCAAAGAATATTATGATAATTTTATAGAGGAATAGACAGACAAAAGGAAAATAACTGGATTATTCTATTTTGTATCTCATCTTTTTAAAAAAAAATCTATAAAGTTATTTAGTTTTATATGTTAAGTCACGATTTTATTTGTTAGCTGTTTGATTGTTAATTTACTCAGTTTATTTAAAGTTCTTCTATCATTACTGTTAACTTGATAAAATTTTGCTACATTAATTTTGATATATATATATATGTTCCACTATATATAGTTGTCCTAGTAGTATAGTAGATATAAAGTTTTTGAAATTTTTAAGCAATTTTTTTTCTTTTTATTGGTTAAAAATATTCACAAAACCATCCTTCGGGTATTGATTGTTTTGAAATTTGTTTATTTTCATAATATTGGTCAAATTGATTTTTAGCTTTTAAATAAAAATAACTTTGCTTTGATTCAAATTGTTTAAAAATACTTGCAAGTTTACTCAATGAAATACAAGAAAATTTTAACATTTCTGAAAATAAGTAATCAAATTGAGATTCAATTTCAAAGTTTTTTAATTTAGATATTTCACTAAGTTTATTCACTATCAATTTTTCGACATTTGATGGAATAGTAAAATGTTCAATTTCAAGTAATTTAATAAAAAACTGGATATTATAAGGGAATAATTGGAGTAATTCTAGAACTAATGCTCTTGCTCTCTCAAAATCAGATGAAAGTATGTATAAATCAACCAATCTTGATCTAATCTTTAAATTCTTTATTGGATTCATATAAATACCTCTGAGTAAAATTTTTTTGGCAGATTCTAAATCATTATAATTTAAATAATAATTTGCATATTTTATCCAAAAATATTGGTATGATGAAGTAACAGTTAAACATCTATTATAGATTGTATCTATAAGATAAGTGTTATTTTTAGTAAGTGCAACTTCCTTCTCTTTGGCTACACCTTTTAAATTTAAATTTTCAACATATTCAATATAAGATTTCCAATTCAATAATTGTGATCTATCAAGATTTCCAGTTGGATTATTATGATGGATTTTAATTTTTTTTTCAAAGTTGTAAAATTTATAAGTATTGTATTGTGTTGTTATGTAAATATCAGTAAATTTTTTCTTTAAAAGTACTTTTGTTTTATGAAAATTTTTTTCATCTAATAAATCAACCCAAGTAAATTTCAAGTCAGCATTGAGATCATGTTTAGAAATAATATATTTAATCGTATCTAAATTAGAGTTTTCAATTAATGTTAAAAACTTTTGAAAATATTTAAGATATTCATGTTGTGGAATTTCTATTATACGTCTCATTAACAAATGAATTTCTCGTTCCATTTGATTTGTTTCTAAAAACATTAAATATTTATCAAAAAATAAACTTGATTGATAATGATAAGATATTGCAATCCTAGCTCGTTCAAAATGTAACAACATTTGATCATTATCAAAGTTAATTTCAAGTAATAAATCCAAATAATTGTTCCAAATTATCAAGGAATTGGGTAATATTTGTAATGCACGTTCATAAGTTTCAATTGCTTTATCAACTTGACAAAATTTGTAGAACCAATTGCAATAATTAATCCAGTATGTTTCTGAAAATGGGAAGTTTATAACAAAATTTTCATACACTAATAACACCAGTTCTTTGTCCTCTTGCTTTGAATTAAAATTTACTTCATATTTTGCCTTTTGTTTAACTGATGGTAAATGTTCAGTTAAATCTACTAAGAATTGCCATGATTTAAAATCGTCTAAATTGTTTGCTGCTTTCTTTGCGGCATCTATCCAAATTTCCTTATTTGAAATATTATCTAAATTAATATCAGAAATCATCAATAAAAGGTGACTCCTTTAAATACTCAATTGTATTTGCCTTTTGAGTTAAATATCTTGACAACAAATCAAAATATATTTAATTTATTAAATTTAATAAAATAAAATAAAATAAAAAAAAAAAAAAAATTCGAGAAATTAAATTTCAATTGAAATTAAATTGAAATTCAAATAAATTGCATCTTATTAATTAGTTCTCTTTGAAACAAAGAAGAACAACAGCAAAGGCAAAAGGCACCGTGTTTATAAAAATGTCAGGAAAAGCATTGTTTAAAAATATGTACAGTGCACTCGAAAAGAGTGCTGCTTCAAGTCATGCAAATCATATGAAAGAGATTCTCAAAAAGCAAGACGCTTTGATCCAATATAAACGTATGCAATACGTTAATGCCGGTAAACAGTTGACTAAAGAAGAAGACCTCCAGTTAGTCGAAAATGTGAAGAAGACCTTTGAATCTAAAATGCCAAAAATCGACGTGCAGTTATTGAAACATCTCGACAAGGATTCCTTAAACTCCGTTGAAACCGAACATGTCACCAATATCACCACATTTTTAGATTCTCAAAGAGAATATGTCGAACTTCTGGAACGTTATAATCCAGGAATCTCAATGAAGCAGACTGACAAGGTTCGTAAGACGGCCAGACGTGTTGGTCTTGAGGTTCCTGAATGATGTTATCAGTTCAATCGTGTGTAAAGTCCTGTATAAACCATCGACGCGTCGATTTGTGAAAATTTGCTCCGTGTAAAAATTTTAATTTTTCACCTGTAAAGAAGAAATAAAGAAAGATTGATGTAAGAGATTATAAAAAAGACATTAAGTTTTCTTTTCCAACACCAAAACTATCTAACAATGGCTAAGAAAGAAGCTTCTAGTACATCCGACGTTGAAAAGGATAACTACGATATTAAGTTACCATACGTTCTCCCATTTGCACAACCACTTGCTTCTAAAAAACTTAACAAAAAATTACTTAAAACTGTCAAAAAGGCAGCAAAGGCTAAACATGTTAAAAGAGGTGTGAAGGAAGTTGTCAAGGCTCTCAGAAAAGGTGAAAAGGGTTTGGTTGTTATTGCTGGTGATATTTCTCCAGGTGATGTTATATCCCATATACCTGTTTTATGTGAAGATAACGGTGTGCAGTATATTTTTGTGCCAAGTAAAGAAGATTTAGGTGGTGCAGGTGGTACTAAAAGACCAACAAGTACTATTATGATTGTTCCAGGTGGTGGTAAGAAGGGTGATAAGTCTGGTAAGACTGATGAATATAAGGAAAGTTATGACGAAATTTCAAAGGAAATCAAATCTTTATAATTTTTTTCAAAAATCCAGTTTATTATTAGTTAATATTATTTATGTACTATATAAATTAATATATATAAATACTTTAAAATTTACATTTCAGTATAAATAATTTGCTATTAGTTTACTCTTTTATCTTCGTTTAAGAATTTTGTTTCTTAATTTCTGCTCTAACCCATCCTTCTAATCCACCTTCAATGATAATTTCTTGTAAGTTGGTACCTAATTCACCAACTTTATTAGTTAAAATTAAATTACCCGATTCATCAGAAACTGTAACAATAGATTTTGGAACATCCCATTTTAATTTCCATCCAGTTCTTCTGGTCAATTCTTCTTTTTCATTTTGGAATTTTTCTCTTAATAATTGGATTAATTCTGGTAATTCTAATGTTAATAATGCATTATTAATAGAATTACGGCCAAAAATATTACTGAATGAACCTGCTGCAACTAATTTAATATCTCTAGCTAAAATTGCTGTTGCTGCTTGTTCTCTAGATGAACCTGTACCAAAGTTGAAACCTGAAACAATTATATCACCTGCTTTAGTTTTCTTTCCAAATTCTGCATCATAATTTTCCATACAAACTTCTGCCATTTTTTCTCTTGAAACATCATCTTGATATGTATATTTACCTGGATAGATACCATCAGTATTGACATTATCGGCATCACAGAAAACAATTTCTCCTTCAATAAATTCTGGAAATCCTTCCAAGGTTTTAGCACCTGATGATTCTACTACTGAACTTTCATCGGTAGGTTTTTCGTTAATTGTAACGATTTTTTTAACTTCTGTTGCTGGTTTACATGGTTCACCTAAGACTTCTTCTGGTGCTGCAATTTTACCTAAAACTGCAGATGCTGCAACAACTTCTGGAGATGCTAAAAATGCTAATGCATCTTTTGATCCCATTCTACCCTTAAAATTTCTATTAGTTGCAGAAATACCAATTTCTCCTTCCTTTAATAAACCTGCACCTAAACCAATACATGGACCACAACCTGCTGGTAATGGAATACAACCTGCTTCAATTAATGTTTTCCATGCACCATCAGCTTCTGCATCTTTTTGAACTTCAGATGATGCAGCTGCAATATAAAATTCAACACCTGGTGCAATTTTGTTACCCTTAACAACATCAGCTGCTGCCTTAATATCAGATAATCTAGAGTTTGTACATGAAACAAGATATGCTTTGTTAACTTTTAAATTATCTGCACTTAACTTGTCAATTGATGTACCAACTTTAACAGAATTTGGACCTGCAACATATGGGCTTAAAGTTGATAAATCAATTCTCAAAGTTTTTGCATAAAATGAATCTTTATCTGCTTCAACTTTATTATTTTTTAATGTATCAAGAGTTTGATTGTTAATTCTTGGATGGTTTGGACCAACTCTTAATAATCTATTGGTATACCAATTAATGACAGTATCATCAATTGGAAAAACACCTGATAATGCACCCCATTCGGTTGTCATGTTAGCAATTGTTAATCTATAATCGACAGATAAATTTTTAATTGCATCACCAGTAAATTCAATTGCATGATTTAAAACTTCATCATTATTAAATAAACCACATAATGCAACAATAATATCCTTACCTGTTGTACCTTTTGGTAATTCACCTTCTAAAATAACATTTGCAACAGGTGGAACTTGCCACCAAGTTTGACCAGTTGCCCAAATAGCAGCTGCATCAGTTCTAACAACTGCAGTACCCAATGCACCAATACCACCATATGTATTTGAATGAGAATCAGATGCAACAGTTAAATTACCTGGAAATGCATAACCTTCCTCAATCATAATTTGATGACCAATACCTCTACCTGCTGGATAAAAGTCAATACCTTGTTCTTTTGCAAAGTTTTTAATATTTTCATATTTTTCTAAGTTTTTTTCAGTCTTATTTTGAACATCATGATCTAAGGTGTTAACAATTTGTCTATTGTTTTTGACTTTTGAAGCACCTAAACCTTTAAATTTAAGTGCAACCGGCCATGAATTATCATGTGACATAACATGTGCTGGACGGATTGAAACATAATCACCGGAATGAACAATTTTATCTTTTGGTAATCCAACCGCATATTTTTGAACAATCTTTTCAACTAAATTTTGACCACCATTTCTTAAAGAAGTTGTTGAAAACTTTCTTGCAGAAAGTTGGAATCTAATTTTTGTATTTAAACTAAACATTCTAACTGTTTTCTTCCTGCAAAAATACAAAGTTCAAAATGAAAGGAAGAAAGTAAACATTAGAACATCCAATGAAATTAGAAATAAAGAAAATGACTCTTTTGAAAAATCGCCGAGTGAATCGTCCAAAAAGGGTAATTCGAATTTTAACCGCTGTAATTGTACAAACCTTAAACAAAAAACTTACAAATGCTAAATACAAAAACTATTCAGAAAGACGTGATTCATCATATCTTAAAATAGTTTCCAATAAAACCTTGAATCCTGTTTCAAGATCTTCTGGGTCAGTGTGTTCACATGGATTGTGAGAAACACCATCTTTACTAGGCACAAATATCATTGCAGTTGGAACAACAAGATTAGTTGCACATGAATCATGGCCTGCACCACTAACCATTCTGTGTTTTAATTCATCCCCAACAATAGCAGTTGCAGATTCATCAATAATTTTAATTAAATTCTTATCGAAATGAGTTGCTGGATATGGGTATGGATCATCAATAGTGTAAGGTAGTTTAACTCCATTACCTGCTTTATTTAAGGAAGCTTCTTCAATAACTTCAAGACATCCTTTTCTGATAGATGCTAAACCTTCATCATTTTCATGTCTAATATCAAGAACAAATTCTACTTCACCTGGAACGACATTAACAACATCAGGTAACAAACTTAATTTTGCAACGGAAGCTAAACCTCCATATTTTTTAGCAACTTCATTAACACCAATAACAATTTTTGATGTTGCTAATAATGCATCTCTACGGAAAGTCATTGGAGTTGTTCCTGTATGTTGTGACATACCTTTAATGTTAATACTCAACCAATTGTATGCTTGAGCACCTACTAAAACACCTATGGTCTTACCATATTCTTCTAAAATTGGACCTTGTTCAATATGAATTTCAAAATGGCAATGTAAAGGATTTGCCTTGTATGAACACTCAACATCACCTAAATATCCAATTCTTTTTAATTCATCTAAAACAGTAGTTTTGTTATCGTAGACGTCTTTTAATTCGTAAATTTCTTCTTTAGTTTTGACACCTGCCCAGACACTAGATGACATTAAACTCATTGGGAATCTAGCACCTTCTTCATTACACCAGTTGACTAAAGTAATTGGAAAATTTGGAACATAATTATTTGCTTTTAAAGTTCTTAAAACTTGCAAACCAGCTAAAACACCATAGATACCATCATATCTACCACCGGTTGGTTGGGTATCTAAATGAGATCCCATACCTGTTGCATTTTTATCGTTATTTTTACCTGGGAAGGTTGCAAACATATTACCACATTCGTCAACTTTAACTGTACAACCTAATTTTTCTGTTTCTACTTTAAACCACTCTTTTACTTGTTTATCAATATCACTTAATGCAAGTCTACAAACACCTGTTTGTGTACTTTCTGGTCCCCAGACACCCTTTGCACCAAATGCTTCTGCTGTTGAATGGATTGTTTCAACTAATTCTTTTGAATTTACCTTTAATTCCTTAATGTAAGATGTAACTGTCATATTTAATTACTTTTTTTATTTAATTTGTTTATTTAATTTTTTATTTAATTTTTAAATATATATGAATCACATCAGAACAAGCAAGGTATGAAGGATGTCCAGTGGAACACCATGCACCCTTTATATACTTCTGTTCTCCTATCTGAATAGCTGCGATATTTTTTTTTAGGTAATAATAGTCGCTTAGCTTAATCTCTCTTGCCATTTTAGGAAATGATCTCGCCAGTTGACATACACTGTACGGCCGAGTCGACTTTCCCGAGGTTTTGTCCCAAAACATACATTCACGTACAAGACAGTTCTAAAAGGGACTGCTAGTTGTTATCTGAATATTGTTCCATCAATATTTGGCGAGGAATCGTATTCATAAAGGCATGTTTATCTGTAATTTCATAAACAGAGAGAATAAAGTTCCAAAAAGTCTGAACATTAAGTTCAGTCAAAACGCAAATACCGTTATCATCGCTAGTGACGGACTCACAGGAACCATACGCCGAAGGTTCAATACTGACTTTGAATTTTTTTCTATCGTATTTAAAATCCAGGAAATCAACCTTGTTTTCAAACTGTAGTAATGCAAGCAATGCGACCGGATCATGAATTACTGGACCGTTGTAATCAGGTAGATTTTTCTCCAACATCCGTTTATTAAAAGAATCAATGAGTTCATACATCATTGCTCTAAAATTTGACGCATTTTCAAAACTTTTATTATCCAGTATCCTATTTTGAGTTTCATTAGAAATGAAAACTTTACTTGTTATATCTAATGGTGCCAGGATCGTCTTCCCTGATAAAATTGGATCTTCAATAATGGCTTTAGCAGCATATGGATCACAATAAAAGTTAAATTCGGCATTTTCAGTGATGTTAGAAATTTTAAATCCTCCTCCCATAACGGCCAACCACTTAATTTTTTCTTTCAGTGCTGGGTATTCCCTAAAAAAGATTGCAATGTTAGTCAGCGGACCCGTTGCAACAATACTGATTTCTCCTTTATTTTCTTCAATGAATTTGGCCAAATGTGGGAAAAATTCTGACTTACTTCTTGCTTTGATACTACTAACAGGCAAGAGATTCGATCCATTTAATCCTGTCTTGCCATGAACATCGTCAGCAAAAACATTTTTATAATTATTTAACGGTTTGGATTCTCCTGGATATACCGGTATTTCCGTTTTACCAATAGCTGTAAGCACTCTCAATGCGTTATTTGTTGTATTTTCCAGTGATACGTTTCCGTGAACGGTTGAGATTCCAAGTAAGTTAAAATACTCACTATAACTACCAATAATTATTGAAACTGTATCGTCCTGCCCTGGATCACAATCCATCCATATTGGGATTTTCTTCTTGATGGTCATTTTTTTATTAATCTATTTATTTTGCTATTGATTTGTAAAATCCAAGACAGAACAAAAGAAAAGGGGATAAATCGGGAAAAAGAAATGAGGTAGGCATCGGTGTTATTTGACACATCGCTGTCAAATGCTTCTCCGAACTTCCCGCTTTAAAAACACGGCCCTCAACAAAAAACAATTGCGCAAGCCCGGAATCGAACCAGGGGCTCAACGATGGCAACGTTGAATTTTACCACTAAACCACTTGCGCTTTGTTGAATGCTCTAAAAAAGTGAATAAATATGAAAAGTTTTAAAAATAAAGATTTTGCTTACGCAAGAGCATTGTTGGGGCCTGGGTGTAAAATGGTCTTGTTGAAAACTTTTTTTTAAAGAACAACAATCTCAATGCATATTCAGAAAGTAAACTAACTAGAAAGCAAATTAAAAATGCCAATCATCCTACAAGACTAGATTAGATTAGATCACTTATTTTTGAAACAATGTGTGTGTTGTGCTCCAATAAGTCTAGAGTGTAAACTATCCATTCTTTATAATATTGTCGATATTAAAAGACTATATATTTTATACATTTAAACTTATGTATGTCTAAGTGGGATCCCCCTCTTTATATAGACCTACGTATAATTTGTTTAGATTACTATAAATAAATACCTAATTAATAACGACCCTTGCATAATAGCGTTATTAATCCGTCATGTCATGACGTATTTATTGTTTTATAATAAACATATGTTTCATATGCAACATTCATCTTTATCACTATATATACATCATTACGACATGACCCTTGCATAATTACGTTATTAGTTTGTCATGTCATGACGTCTTTATTGTTCTATGATAAACATACGTTTCATATTCAACAGTGTGTAACATTAAGGAACAGGGAATTGACTTCGAAACATGTGTAGTTAAAAAAAAGAGTCTTACAAAAAAACAAATGACTGTATTAGGATTAAAAGAATACTATAAAACACTATTTTTTAAGTTATTGTTTGAGGTGGATTGGTTCATTTCTCACATTCGGCTTTGAGCGCTTCATTGTACAATTTGAACCCCTTTGCAGTCTTTTCGCCAATCATATACATAATAGGACCAGACAATGCTCCAGTGAAAACTTCGGATTGCACAAGTTCAGTATTACCGTTCTCGAGCTGTTTAAAATCAAATGCATGTGCACCGTTAAAGATATAGCTTGAGAATAGTTGACCAGCCCATTCGAAACGTGTTGGAGAGTTTTCAAGGATTGTTGGTGTAAAAACATTGGTCTTTCCACTTTCTGGAAGACCAACAACGACTTTCAAAGCATCTCCAACTTCTATTGTGTCTTTTGTTTTACCTGGTGTTGTGATTTCAATTGATTGAATGAAGGATGTCCATTCATGATATCTTGCAAAATCTTGGAATACACTCCGGACTTTTTCAATTGGGGCTGCAATTTCGATAGTTTCAGACACTTGTGGCATTATTTTTCTTCGATCTTGTTTTTGTTCTTGTTTTTTAATGTAAAACAAACTTCAACAGAGCTGGTATTCAGAGTTTAAAGGAACGAAAACATGCCTACTTAAATAGAAACTATTTTTTTCTTCTGAATTATTACTTAGTGCGCCAATATTTTAAGTCCGACCAAAGAGGTATTTTCAATTCCAGGGCACATTGATTGATCTTTAGTGATAGTAATAAATCCTAACTATTGAAGAGCGCCGAACAAAAAAGAATATAAAGCGGTAAATTTTCGGAGTATAAATGCTGAAAGAAAAGCCTATAATATCAACTATGGGCATAAAATATTTTGAAACCACTGAACTAGGAAGTTATCTCCGCGAATAGCTCACCTTAGAGCCGGAGCAGAAACAAAAGTTGCCGGGTGTATACGTAGATTTTTGATCATACATTCAATTCAACTTTTCAGTTGCCCTTCTTTGACTATGCAACTGGACTTTTATAAACCGTGTGATTGGTAAAAATGTGTGCAAATTATCGTATTTTCTTTTTAATTAAATCCATTTTCTCTGCAATCTTTTTTTTTTGTAAAATAAAAATAAAATAATTACTTTTGTATGTATTAATAAAAAAAAAGTTTCAACAACTCAAGGTTACAACATAATATTTTTTCTATTATGTTGTAAAATAAAGGTCACGAATAAGTATTAGTGAAAAGAAAGATTTGAACGGCTGCTTTTTTTCTAAGTTATGAATGAGGCTTGTGTGTTGAATATTAATCCCAAAATGCCGAATTCTTTCAAGTAAAAGCAAAAAATACGACTCTACTGGCAATAAAGAAAATACCAAACGTAAAAGCTAAATAAATTAACTAAAACATTATCCTCAAGCCTTTGAGCAAATTTTTTATGATGTTTAATTGCTGAAACCCAAAAACTTTGAATGAGCTGCACTCCAAATCTTCTAAAGTCAAAACTATCCTTTGTTAAATTAAGTATTATTACAAATAAAAAATATTTACATTTGTTATATTAAACGTAAGTTTATCTAAGTAGGAATTGTCATTACTTTATAAACTTATTTGTTACTTGTTTTAATTGTTGTGCTCCAATGATTCTGGTTTGTAACATATCCATGTTTAGTGTATAATATTTTCGATATTAAAAGAAATATATATTTTACATAACTAACTTAAATAAGTCTATAGGG
>JAJMJV010000038.1:0-64106 GCA_030563725.1 Pichia awuae
ACTTCATGACATATGCATATTGTAATGACTAAGACATTAGGTAATGCCTTATTCATGTCATTGTCATTGATTATGTCATTACATCATGACTTATATATTTCATATTCAACAGTAATGTGTAATGTGAGATGTGTAATGTGTAATGTGAGATGTGTAATGTGTAATGTAAATATTTTTTGTGTACTTTTTATTGTATAGTTTTTTAAAAAATATTAAATTTAAAGGGGAAAAGACGGTAAAATTCTTGAAAAAAAATATACACATCAACAAATTTGAAAATTAGTTGTAAATTTACAGGATATATTTAGCTTAAATGATTAACAAAACATACAAGCCTGGTTAGCTCAATCGGTAGAGCGTTTGACTCTTAAGATTTCTACCTTAAAAAGTAGTGCAATCAAAAGGCTGCGGGTTCGAGCCCCGCATCGGGCTTTCTTTTTTAATTTTTGAATTTGATTTTTTTCACATTTTTTTAATTTTTTCCCATTTTTTTTTTGGGGCTTTGAAAATCTCCTTTTTTTCCTCGTACAAATAAACTTTTTCCGCTGTTTTTACGCTTTTGGCCGATTTCCGCGATTTTCGCTGCTTTTTTCCGATTTCCATGTTCTCTGTTTTCCCCCGACGTTTTGCATTCTTTGTCTTTTTTTCTGTTTTTGTGTGTTTGCTTTGTTTTGCTTTGTCTTGTTTGGTCGTTTTCTTGTTTGTTTCCGTTTTTGACACTTGGAAATTAAAAAATCGATTGTTCTTACTCGCTGTTGATGTTCCTTTTATGGCCTAGAAGACGGTTTGCGGGACCAACAAAAATTAACTCTGTCCAAGTAGACATTTGTGTTTTTAGTTTCGATTTACTCATGTAGTGTCGCATCTTGCTCTTCTCTTCCCCGGGTTGTGACAGCTTTCTATTTTCTTTCTGTTGCAATTTTTTTTATTTTATTCCAATTTTTTTCCCTTTGGCTCCTCTAGGTTCGGCTGAGTCTTGTATCTTATATCTTGTTCTTTTTTTTATAAGTCATCTAGTAGTATCGAAATGCGTACATTCTCAGTTTTATCGCTAATTGCTACTGCATTAGCTAAGGATGTTGTGGAATCTAACCATATCCAAGCAGTTGAACCAAATGCTGTCAACTCGAGTGAATTGTCATATGCACCATTCGAAGCTTCATGTCCTGCATTCAACTATTCAACTCTTTTAAACAAGACTACCCATGAAGGTTACGTCAGAACAAACTCCTTGATTGGTCAAGACGAATATTCTTATGTTGCTGCTAGATCCGTTAAATCCCAATATAATTTAGTCAAATTTTTAGACGGTTTAAATATGCCAGACTATAACGAAACCTCCTTTTCTAATTACTTAGATTTGATGAATCAATCTAATATTAATATTGGTTTATCTTTCTCCGGTGGTGGTTTTAGAGCTTTATTCACCGGTGCAGGTGAAATCATGGCTTTGGATTCAAGATCAAGTGGTAATTCTTCTTTAAAAGGTTTGTTAGATTCTTCTAACTATATCACAGGTTTATCAGGTGGTTCTATTTTACTTTCAACTTTGATCTTCAACAATTGGACTTCTGTTGAAGATATCATCTATGATAATCAAACATCCATTTGGAATACAACTGCCCCACCTGTTTCTTCTGATGTTTCCTTTTGGTTAGGTTTACTTGAAGAAGTCACTCCAAAGAAAAAGGCAGGTTATGATATTACCCTTGTTGATTTATATGGTAGAATTTTATCAAAATACATGTTTGAAAAATCAAATGATAACTATGGTCTCAATACTCTATGGTCCGATACTCAATATGTTGAAAGTTTCGAAAATTTCGATATGCCATTCCCAATGATCGTTGCTGCTGGTGGTGTAGACTCCGAAATTTCAAATTATTCAACAAACTTATTTGAAATCAATCCTTTCGAATTCGGTTCTTTCTCTCCATTTGTTGGTGGTTTTATTCCAATTGAAATTTTAGGCTCTCAATTAAATGATGGTTTACCAATCTTTGATAATCAATGTAGTTATGATTTTGATAATGTCGGTTTCTTAACAGCAGCTTCTTCAAATATTTTAGCTGGTTTCCAAGATTTCCTTGTCGGTTTTACCTCAGGTAATAAAACTGATGCTGAATTTCTTTATGAAGAATTAGGATCTAATATTAGTTACACATATGTTGATATGTTATTAAATATGGTTAACAAAAATTACAATGAAACATTATTTGCTTTAATTGACAACCCATTCTACAATTCATCACTTGCAACCAATGAAACTGATGTTTTAGATGGTGAAACTCTTAAACTTGTTGATGGTGGTTTCTTTGATGAAGTTTTACCATTAGATCCAGTTTTAGTCCCATCAAGAGAATTAGATGTCGTTTTTGCTTTCGATAATTCTGCTCAAACTGAAGATAACTGGCCAAATGGTACAACTTTATATGCAACTGAAGAAAGATGGTTAGAATCTTTCCCTGATGACCAATTTTATGGCTTACCAAATTCAACTTTTGAATTCATGGAATTAGGTTTAAATAAGAGACCAGTCTTCTTTGGTTGTAATGGCTCAAGTTTAATTACTGATTTAGATTATGCAAATTCAACTGTTGAATTTAATATTATGAAACCATTATTAGTTTATATCCCAAATACTAATTATACCGCATATTCCAATATCACAGGTTACGAATTCCCAATTGAAGAAAGAAATGCTATTGTTGAAAATGGTTTCCAAATCGCTCAATATGATAACGAAGATAACTTCGCAAAATGTATTGGTTGTGCAATTATTAGAAGATCAGAAGAAAGAGCTGGTATTGAAATTTCACCTTTCTGTCAAGAATGTTTTGCTGATTACTGTTATGAATCAACTACCGATCCAAGTCTTAACTATGACAACACTACAATCTCTGAAGTTAATCCAACTTCAATTTATTCATCTTCTGCACTACCAAGTAAATTATCTTCTTTAATTTCTAGATCAACAGCTTCTGTTTCATTCCCAACAACTTTCACTGCTTCTGAAACTGCTGTTGCAACTACTGCTTATTAAATTTAAGCAAATTTTGATATCCTTTCCAGTTCGTTTAAAATTTTACACTAACTTACCTTTTATATATAAAATTTGTTGTTTTATACAACATAATAATATATAACGTCTATTATATAAAAACTATTCTTGATACTTGAAATTCCAAGAATCAATCCATTTAATTTTTCTTTCATCGTTTATCTTTTTAACTAATTCAACTAAACCTTTAACTGATTTATCTAATTCTAAACCTGCATTTTCTGCATTTTCAACATCTGAATCATAAACCAAAGAAGCAATTATATCATCAATATGTTCATTTAACTTCATCCTTTTTTCGTTGATTAGATCAAGACTTTTAGAAAAGTTTTGTGTATATTTATATTCTGGGATACTACTATGCAACAGACTAACGAGTAATTTCACCAGTTGAATCTTTTTACTCCATTTTTTAGCACTTTCAATAACATTTTTGTCAGCTAATAATTCCTCCTCCTCTTCATCTGATTCCCCGCCTAGCTCAGCTGAAGGTGGTGAATTTTTATCTTCTTTTTCTAACCCTAGTAGTTCATCCATATCATAGTCTTCACCACCTCCTTCAATTGGATTCTCTAACCATTCATTAAGTTCTTCCAATGCATCAAGTATCATCTTATTACAAATCTTTAATTTACCCTTTAAAACTCCTGAATTCCCTAATTTAACCGTTTTTATGATCGTTTCTGCTGATTCCCAAACCAAACCGACACCAACTAATCTTTGGGCATCAGTATCATCTTCTGATTCAACTAATTTATTCAATTCACCGAGTAAAATAATTCCAGATTCCACAATCGTTTTCCTATCGTTTTTCAATTCATTAACAAAAATTTTTGAATACTTTTCAGTTTCATCTTGCATCTGATTTACAACAGATAACATCAACATGATATTTTTTACAAAAATGTCTACTTCAGATCTACATGCTTTTAATGTTGATTCTGCAATAGGTGGTTTGTACACAAGCCCTAATTTAGTCGCATGTGCATTGATCAAACCAGCTAATTTTGGTAATTCTTCAACTGGTTTTTGAAGTTTAGCTTTGTTTAGCTGCGAATCTGATGTATTAATATTTGTAAGATTGCTGATTATTTCTTCTAAATGTTCCTTTAATTGTTCAGCCATAATTATCGTTATTTATTTATTTTTGGAAACTGAGGGAAAGAAGTTGATTACTGAAAAGAGTCTGAATACTTAAAAAGGTAAAAATTTGTTAATGTCGTTGCCGGTTGAAATTTTTTTTCATGGAAAATTCAAAATCACCATTTCCTAATTAGGGAATGCAGATATCGATATTTCAGTATTATAGATTTATCTTTTCTATATCTACAAACAGAGAATACATAACGTTACATTTTATAAATATATTTACTACCAATCTCCATCAGATTCATCATCAGAGGCAGCAACTTTGGCCTTTCTTGAACTGAGTGCTGCTGCTAAAGCATCAGCTAAAGATGTAGGAGCACCATTACTGGCACCAGGGGCGGAACTTGCAGCTGGTGTTTGAACAGGTTCACCTCGTGCTTCTTGTAATAAAACACTAGGTTTGTCCAACTGTGACTTGTCTACTTTACGTAAAGCACCAAGACCACCAGCTCCACGAATAGATGCAAGCAGGGCATCTCTACTAGAATCTCCTGTTGTTTCAACCATAGGTGAAGAAGGAGTAAAAACAGGCATTCCTGGTGGAGGTGGAGGTGGGGGTGGTGCAGCTGCATTCGGCGTGAATACAGGCATACCAGCTGCTGATGGTGGTGGTGGTGGAGGCGGTACAGCAGATGCTGCCGCAGATGGATGTTGTGGAGGAAGCATTGGTGCAACTGGTATTGCCGATGGTGCTGATGCAGCTGCCAAAGAAGTTGACGATACATTTGTGAATGTGGTAGGCGGTGGAGCTGGTGTTGGAATTGAGTTTTGAACCTGTGGTGGTTGTGGAACAGATCTAACTGGTGGTTGTGGGATAGATCTAATTGGTGGTTGTGGTAGTTGTTGTTCTTGCTGTTGTTGTGCCTCAATTCCTGGTGGATTATAAGCTGCAGGAGGTGCATTTCTTGGTGGTAATACAGATGCAACAGGCCCCGAAGTTCTTGATGGTGGAGGCGGTGGAGCTGGACCTCTCCTTGGTGGTGGAGCTGGAGGAGCTCCTATTCCAGCATTCATTCGAGGAGGTTGAACTGGGGGCATTGCGTTTCTTGCCGGTGGAGGTGGCGGACCATTTGAACGTGCCGGTGGAGGTGGTGGTACAGACCCACGTGGTGGTATTATAACAGGTGGTATCTGTGATGAGGAAACAGAAGTAGAAGTGAAAGTAGTAGATGTTGGAAATGATGGTTGTTGCGAGAAAGTCATTGTGTTCAATGGTGGAGGAACTGCATGTGTTGAAGGTGGCAATGAACGTTTACCTGGCGGAGCAATTTGTGCCGAAGACGATGCTTCAGAAATCGATTGACTGTAGTTGCTCTGAGCATCATAGAAATCGTCATCTGCCACATCTCCAGTTGCGGCTGAAGAAGAAGAAGGTGGTGGAGGAGGTGGAGGAGCTTTTTTCTTTGAAGAATTCGAACTAACGGTTGCCGATCTTGATCTTTCCTTTGAAGGTGCTTGAGTTTTTGACTGTTTATTTTGAAAGCGTCTTGGAATTGGAGGTTCCAAGCCCACCAATGGTCCACCTTGCTGTGCAATATAATCTTTAATAAATTCTCTATTTTCAGCAATCATGTCTTCTGTAATTCCCATTTTTTCCAATTCGGCATAAAAGCCTCTCCATTCAGGAGGTGGCTCATTATCATAATATAATATACCTTTAGGTCTCCGTATTCTTTGATTGTTAACTATATCTTCTTCGCCTCTATATCCTTTTGTTGATACCATATCAGGCTTCTTTCTTGCCTCAACGGCATTGTTATTTTGAACTGTCAATTTTGAGCCATGTTTATTCCTCTGACTGACACGCTTGTAAAAATGCTGTGCTTCACCTTTATCTTCAAACAAGAATCCAATCATGCAATCTTCAATTTCAAAACTGTGAAAAAAGAGTCTGTCTTGTGAATACTGAAAATCAACCCATAGCTCTTGATCCCAAACCACGCCTTTACTACCGACAATATCAACCAACTTAAAAAAGAAGCTGTGTCCAATCAAGTCGTCTACAAGAACCACGGCCCCCATCATCCCTGTCCATTTCCAATCCTGGTCCTGTCCGGGCAACGCCACATACAACCGCACTACGGCGGCGTCCACAATCTTGTTTGTACTCTTTGGCACCGCTCGCTTCACGGCTTCCTTATCATGGCTACTCAATGGCATCCTATCTCTATCTGTAGTTCTATCTACGCCCGTCTACGTGCTCTGTGTGTGTAGATCCTGAGAAACCCCTGTTCAATGCTCAGCTGCTCAATGCTCAGCTGCTAAATGCTCAGCTCAACTCCAATTTCAAGCGAATGCTGTATTTTTTTTTGCTTTCGTTGTAGTTGCAGCGTACGCCCCTTTTTTGGATTACTCTTTTAATTTTTATTACTTACAAGGTGCAGCATTCCACGACAACACCAGCAACGAAATCATGTCCGGAAGACAAGGAGGCAAGGCCAAACCATTAAAGAAGCCAAAGAAGGCCAGCAAAGATCTCGATGATGAGGATTTAGCCCACCAACAGAAACTCAAGGAGCAAGAAAAGCTCAAGAAGGAAATGGCTGCCAAGGCTGCAGGAAAAGGTCCTATTGTCGGGGGTGGTATCAAGAAGAGTGGTAAGAAGAAATAGACTTTTCTATCCAACTTCCTTTACACATATACATATATATACACATACATATATATATATATATAAGCTACCGTTTTTATCTGTAAGAAATTTTATATATAGGAAATCTTTCAAGTAATACAATAATGAATTTCCTTTTCATTCGCTGCACATGAATTTTTCACTTTTACGTTGCAATCGACAAAAACAAACCAAAAAAGGAGAAGGAGGGCCTCTTTGGATACAGACAAGGTGGGTTTTTGCTGGACACAGAGACACTAGGGAAAAGCGATAAGGACTAAAACAACAAGAACAATTATCAGATATGCTGACCAAACACAAGATTGTTTTTCTGGGCGACCAGGGGGTCGGAAAGACGTCGCTGATCACCCGTTTTATGTACAACACGTTTGACACACACTATGCAGCAACAATTGGAATCGACTTCCTTTCAAAAACCATGTATTTAGACTCTCAAACAATACGACTACAGTTATGGGATACTGCGGGACAGGAACGTTTCAGATCGCTGATTCCGAGCTACATTCGAGACTCTAAGGTGGCGATGATTGTATACGATGTTTCTAACAAAGACAGTTTCGATGACGTAGAACGTTGGTGCGATTATGTCAAGACCGAACGAGGCAACGACGTGATCATGGTTTTGGTGGGTAACAAGTCGGATTTGCCAGAAAGGGTGGTTTCCACAGAGGAAGGAGAGGAAATGGCTAAAAAGTTGGGTTTCTCATTGTTCATGGAAACAAGTAGTAAAAATGGATATGGGGTCAAACACTTGTTCAAAAAAGTAGCTAAACTATTACCTACATCGGGAACTGCAGAATCAGGAACAGCAGCAACGGACGCCAATGGCAACGGATCGCTTGTGATCACCGACGACGTTTCACAGACCATTGATATCAATACTTCAAATGTAAGCAATACAACGGAATCATGTCAATGTTAGATGAATGTTCTATAATTCTATTTACATCTCTATCTCTATATCTATCTATCTATATATATATATCTAGATAAAATTTGATCTATGTAAAATTTGATCTATATAAAATTTGATCGAATGGAATATAATGTAATCTCTTGAAAGAAACTAAAAACTAAAAAATGAGGTTACTAAAGGTATTTTTCTAGTCCCTTTAATCTTTTAACGGCATCATACAAAACAGCATCATCTTTACATACCGCAAATCTTAAACAATCTTGCATATCCTTGAAATTTTCTGCAAGGTAAAATTCAGTAGGAGGTATAGAAACAACTCCAAACTCTTGAATTAACCAATACGCCAATTTAAAGTCTCTTGGTTTGTTAGCAATTAATTCAGGCCATTCTAAGTCTGGTAATTTAACTTTAGAAAAATTAACAAGCAAAAAATATCCACCATCAGCTTTAGTATATGGTAAACCTAAATCATCAAAAACAGATTGTAAAATTTCATATTTTTTCTTGTATTCATCTCTCATTTTCTCATAATAACCTGTGTTATCGGCAATTTTAATACTTTCTGCAACCGCAACTTGAAGAGGTGCAGGAGATGAAAAACAAATACGTGTATGAGCTGCCTTAACATATGGAACTAATTCTTTACTACCAATAACCCAACCGATTCTCCATCCTGTTGCCGCAAATGTCTTACCAGCAGAACCAACAAACAAAACTCTTTTACGAATTTCTTCGTCTTTTAAAGTTGCAATCCTAGGGAATTCAGATCCGTAGTATAAGTTTTCATAAACTTCATCTGATAAAATGACAAAATTATATTTAACAGCCAATTTACCTAACTTTTCTAATTCTTCATATGTGAAAATTTTACCGACTGGATTATGTGGTGTATTGATGACCATTATCTTGGTCTTTTCAGAAATTAAACTCTCCAATTCTTCCCAATTTATACTATATTCTTCTGCATCAACAACTCTCTCAGAAAAATCTGAAGGTGGGGTAAGTTTTGAGTAAACAACTTTGGCACCTGTCATTTCAATATTTGAAATATATTGATCAAAGAATGGTTGAAAAACAATAACTTCATCATTATTTTCTAAAAAGCCAAAAAATGTTGAAAGAATACCTTCATTTGCACCTGTTGTAACTAAAATTTGTTCCTTCTCCAATTCGTAACCTAATTTTTCTGAATAATGTTTTTGTAATGCTTCCACCAATTGGGGTTTACCCTGAGATGGTGCATACTGATTGTCCATTGCATTTTTAAATGCCGTTTGTACTGCATCAATTGCAAACTCTGGTGGTGAATATGAGAAAAATCCTTGACCTAGATTGGCAACTTTATCGCCTGAATCAGCTTCCTTTTGAGCTGCAGTTTCGTTAATAAGCGACCATATATCTTTACCTGTAAGATTGAAATAACGATTGTTCTTTGGAAGTGATGACATTCTTGCTATTCTCTTAAACATACAAAACAAAAACTGTAAGCAATCACCACAAAAGAATTACCTATTTTTGTAATCTGTGTCTGTTTCTCCTTTTGTGTCTGTTTCTGATTCGGTTTATTTGTAAGTTCGATAAGACTCACCTTCCGCAAAAATAGAATTGCGCAACGGCACGTGCACTCATGAATTTTACATTTTTGTCAAACGGTTTACATGAAGACACTTTTGAGCAGAAAATAAGACAAGTTGTGGCAGGCAAGACAGTGATGAACTCTCCATTTGAGACACCATACAGTATATTGGAGGATGAACCTTATGGGAGACACACCCGGGCGTTGCGGCCTTATTTACGCAGATTGCAGGATTTAGACGAGGAAAAGCCAATACATTTCAACAGGCAAAACACATTTGATACGATGAAACACAAGATAAATGAAGAGATGCTAGAGTTCTGGGTTAGCGATAATGATGAAGAGAATGAAGTGGCAAATGCAGAGATGGAGGATGCGATATATGAAGAGATGGAGGAAAATTTGAGAAAAAAAAGAAAGAGGCGAAATCCAAAGGCCAAAAAGGATCACGTTAAACTAATATATGACACACAGATCGTAGAAGACAAAAAGTTAGCTGAATCATATGAATTCAATTCTAAGGAAGTTGTCCATTTACGCCAACAAATGTATTTGTCTTTGCAATCTCGTATGAAAAAAAAAGACACGAATAAACTACCAGCTGAAATTTCATTTAAAGATTTGAAAATTGCTTTGGCCCATTTATCGGGTTACGAAACAAGGTATAAACCTGTTTATTTTAATAACTCGGTGAAATGTGATAGAATTTCATTTTTGCGGTATCAATCAAGGATAATCGATACTCTGTTCTATATTTGCTTGTTTAAGAAGGAATGGAAGCTGTGTTATCGATTATTCCGGATAATTATCGCTACATATGGATCTGATATTTTTCAAATGTGGACTTTGGGAGTATATATACTTACCCAGCTGAATATGGAAGAATTTGAAAAAAATTTTACTGATGAATGGAGTCGGGTTTCTAATAAACCGTGTCCCAAATTATCTACTCAGACAATTAAAGATTTATCATTTCTTCAAAATCCCACCCTTGTACCTGTTTTGGCTGCTAATTTAGATTCAGAAACCATTAAAATATTAAAGCGGACTGTTGTGAAAAAGAGAGAAATGCAGTCAGTAATTATTAAATTCATAAGGTTGCTTATGCGAACGTCAAGAAATCAATATCCTTTGTATGGGGGATTTCCGGAACAGAATTATGTTCCAAACGGGGTCTTACAGGGTGAAGAAGAAGAGGAAGAAGGAGAGAAATCAGAGGGAATGACAGAAGAAAAACAAGAAGAGCAACAAGAAGAAGAAGAAGAAGAAGAAGAAGAAAAGGAAATCGAGGAAGAAAATGAACCTTCAAGCTCAAATGAAGAAGAACGGGACGATGTAAAAGTAAGGATCAATTCCTACGTTGAAAAAAAAGTTAAACAAGAGAATGCTGATAGCGATTACGCTTCATCTGGCAATGAAAATGAACTCAATACTCATAGTGAAAATTCAGATAGTTCAATTTCTTCAGATGAAGAAATAGCTGAAACAGACAAAGTTAGATCTATAATAATTCCTGATTCAGATTTCAACCCACACGCCGAATCTCATATTCCACATCAACACACATATCTAAGATCTTTACGGCGTCATTCAACACCACTACACAGATTAGGTACTCGTACAAGAACTCCCACATATACTTTATCATTACTATGGATGCTTGTACGAACAGGTCGGTCAGATGTTTTGCAAAGAGAAATCGAACCATTATTACTTGTTGTTCCTACAAGTACCGATGCTAGAGTCGGGCTTGCTGATATTATGTCTAGGGTTTTAGATGTGAGTTCCGGTATAGAAAGGTTAAAGGGTAAAAAGTTAGGAGATTGGGAAGCATGCGAAATGTTGGAAAAGAATATGTTAGATTTGAAGGATGCTTGGAAAAGATGGAAGGACCAGTTTACAAGCAAAAAGAAGAGGATAAGAGGTGTGAGACAATATGTGGACTATGAAGGGGTAGAAGAAAGTTTGAAGAGTTTAACAAAAATGATTTCTGGAGCTGTTTCTTTAAATAAACAAGGAATTAAGAAAAATGATAGTGAAACAGAAAGTAGCGATGATGCCAGTAGTAGCATGCTTGAGACTTTGGACGATGAACTTGAAGATATTGATGACGATGAAGAGACTCAGAAAGAAATGGAAAGGTTACTTGGATATTCACAAGCCGGAGGTGATGGTGAAAATTATGAAGAAGAAGAAGAAGAAGATGATGATGATGAGGAAACAAAGAAAGAAATGGAAAGATTGATGAATTACGCTGAAATGGTAGCTGAAAAATCAGATGAAGAACAAGATGATTTAAAAGAATCGGAAGATATGGAAGATATGGAAGAATTTATTGATAACGACGAAGAAACACAGAAAGAATTGGATAGATTGATGGGATATGCCGAAATGGTGGCTGATGACACTGATTCCGAGGTGGAAAAGTTAGATATTGAAGACACTCAAATGGAAGAATTTCAAGATGCTGTTGAGTATCAATATTCCGATAGCGATTGATTGGAATATTACACTTCTTTATAACTACTATGTACACTTCTGTCTTCATTTACTTTTAACACAACAGGTTTAACCCATGTTGGAACTTGATAATCCAGTATCTCAATTTGATATTTAAGCAGCTGCTCCTTTAAATGTTCTATCTCTGCTTGCAATGCCTCTATATCATCAGCAACATTTTCTATTCTCTCATTTTTTCTCTTTTTGGATTTGATGGCTTCATTTATAATCACGGTAGTGAGAATCCCGTATAAGAGGAATTCACTTATGATGAATGCACCATCATCAACAACTTTCTCATTGACAAATCTTTCTAACTTTTTATGCTTCACTGCTTTATTTGCCAACTCTTCAACCTTAGAATCCAACTGCCTGGTAAGTTCTAATTTTTGTTTTAGTCGTAGATCCCAATATCGTACATTATCAGATGTTAAAACACATAATGTTCTACACATTTGCGACCTTTTTGCTGTAAATTTGATGCCTAATGCCAGCGGTCGAGACAATTGGTTTATAAATAAAGTAAGGAGTTTGAATGGTAGTTTGTTCATTGTCCAAGCAAGCTGTTCGACGTAAACTGTTTATCAAAAAATCTCGTGTGTAAAATAAAAAGGTATTTAATGTTTCAATTTAATTTGATAGTGCGTGTCAAGTTGATGTGTAGCTCAATTCTTTTGGAAGGGTAATGATGACCCAAGGAATACAGACTAGATGGAAGCTCGGGCTTTACTTCTTTATTAGTTTGATAGTATCTGCGATCAAGCTATATATGCTCCATGAAATCACACCTAACTTTTACGTTTTAGGGGTGCAATGTTCACACAATGATTCTATATTAATATTTGGAAATATGATCGTATCGAGTATGATTTTCTTTGGGACAATTTTACAACATTTGGCATTCGGAGAATTAAGATTAATTGAAGTTGAACATTTGTACGAAAGATCATGGTCTACAATAATTGGATTGTTAATATCAGGAAGTGCATATAAAAACAGTGAGAATCCACTATTTTTAGTGTTTCTGGCTAGTGGATTGTTATTGAGCAAAGTTTTTCACTATATCTTGAAAGATAGATTAGAGTTATTGATCCAACAACATTATCAAAGGGTAGATGGATCATTTACTACGCTGTTATTAAATAGGGTTATTATCACTTTAGCGGTATTCATTAAATTTGATATTACAGTTATCAAGTCATGCATTGATGAATCATTCACACATAGGTCTGCGCTACTTTTAGTTATTGCATTTGAGTTTGTCTTACTGGTTATTGATATTATTTATGCAACACTCAAATTTTCTCTTAATGTATTTGAAATCTATTATTTACAAAAGTATCCAGAAGAAGAAGTTTGGAAATATAAGGTATGGATTGATTCAATATCCAGAGTTGTTATTGGTTTGGGTAAGAATGTAATGCTTGTGACACTTTTGGTCTTTTTTACATTGTTGGAAACACTCCCGTTAAATCTTATCGGTGAAGCATTCCGTTCATTATACTCATTTGCCAAATCAATAGGTGCTTTATACAGATTGATCAAAAACTCATGGAAGCTAAACAATTCATTAGGATATCCGACCGCTGAGGAGCTCATTGCTGCAGATATTTGCATTATTTGTAGAGATGATATGATTCTGGGAGGTGTTGGAACCGGTAGAAGCGTGCCAAGAAAACTTCAATGTGGTCATATATTACACGATGGATGTATAAGAAGTTGGCTGGAAATGTCAAATGCATGCCCAACATGTAGGAAAGACGTTATTGTGAACGATAAAGTAGAATTGGAACAAACAATACAGGCACCTGAAATCGGACAACTTGAGCCACAACAGGACATCAATCAAGATATTCTTGAAGATGACACACAAGAAAACAACACACGAGATATTAGGCAAGAGAACATACACGAATACATACGAGAAAACGAACAGTCTGAAACACGTGTTAATGGGGAATCATTAGATGAAAATGCCGACACAGATGCAATATCGGCCGGTACAGGCGACTATTTTGAGGTTTTATCAGAAGATGAAGACAATTTTGAACGTAATGACAGGCTCAATCGCGTTGAACAACTAGTCAATAAAATGGATTCATTGAATATGAGTTCAGTACAAAGAACACACGTGCAAGTTGCTAGGGGCGCATTAAACCAGTTGAAGTTCGAAAAGATAGCAGATGATACGTTTGTGCATGAATTGCCTGTTGGCTCCAGGATACCTAGAGACTGGACGATATTTCCCATCGAAAAAAGAAACGAAGGGTATACTGTTGTAGTCAACAAAGAAGGCCGAGATCGGCTACAGATGAAGGTGGTGGGAAACGCCAGAATGGTAAATCGGGAAATATTTGACCAATACACGACAAGTTAAATAGAAGTCAAATTAAGCAATATACAATATACAATATGATACATAAAGGGTATAGATTATTTAGGATTCTTGGATCTTTCCACCTTTAATAATAAAGCCTTGTTAATATGAGGTAAAACACCACCGTACGCAATTGTAGCCTTGATCAAAGTATCTAATTCTTCATCACCTCTGATTGCCAACTGTAAATGTCTAGGAGTGATTCTCTTGACCTTCAAATCCTTTGCTGCATTACCCGCCAATTCCAACACTTCTGCAGTCAAATACTCAAGAACCGCAGCCATGTAAATGGCCGATTTGGATCCCACTCTGATTTTGCTCTGTGCGTTCTTTTTCAAGTATCTCTTGATTCTACCAACCGGAAATTGCAATCCTGCTCTTGCAGAGTGGGATTGCGACTTTAGATGGCCATCCTTTGCACCACCTTTTCCTTTACCTTTACCACCGTGGACTTTTCCTGACATGTTTCTTTTCCCAAAAGAAGAGTCTGTTTGCATCGCCTTAAACAAAACAAAACAAAAGAAAAACAAAAATAATAACAAAACAGAAAAAATGTTCGCGCGTAAAAATAAAAGGGGTGCGGTGCACGGGTGCAAAAAGAGCAAGACACCCGCCAAACATTTACACCCCCTGTTTTTTTCCCCGCCCGCTAAGCGCCGGAGGCTCAGCGCAGGGATTTGACACGGTTGTGCTTTGTATTACACCCTTTTCTATATATATATATAATATAATATATAATATATAATATATATGCTATACTATACAGTTTACTGATTCAGGATATTGGCTAGCAATAGTCTCTTGTCGTTGTGTGCTGTCACAGAAGGCACCGCAGTAGAAGAAAACGAAGGAATTGCTGTTGTGGCGGCGGGAGGGAGCGGTGTTACCTGCGTTGTAGTGGATGTCAATACAGGGGATGTATGTGCAGGTGCAGTGGCTGTTGATGCGGTTGTTGTTGATGCGGTTGTTGTTGATGCAGCTGTTGTTGATGCAGTGGTCGTTGATGCAGTGGTCGTCGGTGTATTTGCTTTGACAGCAGTCCGATCAGACATATCTTCCACATGAATAGTGGGAACAGACACGTAAGAGGAAACGGATGCATGAGAATTTGTAGGCGTCGAAACAGGTACAGAAACCGGCATACGTACATGCACAGGGAGTGGTATCGCCATAGGTATATTTTGTTTGGCAGCATTGGTAGATATAACGTATTGTGACGCAGGCTGTTGCTGGGTGTATAGAGGATTCATATGGACTCCAAAGCCCATCGATGAAGGTTGTGGGTGTTGCGAATGTGTGAATGCGCTTGCTGTCGGTGAAACACTATATCCTATTGGATTGGCGTAGCCCATAGGTCCCATTGGATTCATTTGATTGACTTGCTTCCCTTGGTTGACATGGTTGACTTGATTCACTTGCATATATGGCATACTATATGAATAGCCTTGCTGCGGTTCTTCATCTTCATCATCTTTACTTTTCTGTGTAATTGGAGTTCTGCCCAACATATGCATGGTTTGATTAGGCGTAGGTGTATTTATTTGATATTGCATGCGATTCATTCGTTGATAATATAATGGAGATATGAAATGATTGTTCTGTCTTTGAAACTCAAAATTGTTGGTTGTTGGCGTTAGTGAGCTAGCTCCAAATGTTAGTGCAAATGGTGAGCTGGTTTCGGAAAATGAAGTGACTGATGGAGAAATCTGTGGTGATTGGTTGTTGACATTTTGTAACTGTAATTTTAAATGGTTTAATCGTGAATTTGCAGGACTTATATCCAACAAGGAGCCATTTCCTGAATTTGGGGTTATTATTTTCAAACCTTCTACTGAATTTTTGTTATTTTCAATAATCAATGGTAAAGGTTTATTGGAAATTCCTGATCTAACTTCACTAAATCCTTCATGTTTTTGCAAGAAATTGTTTTGTCTCGGTGGTGGCAGCCTTGAGTTTTTAATGTTTGGAGAAACCGAATTGGGTGGAGACGATAACGAAAGTATGTTATTTGCCAACTGTGTATTTACTAATGGTGTGATGGGTTCTTCCTTCCTCAATTTTTTGCCTTTTAAAACTTTGAAATTATTATCAACTGAGTTTTCAATAGAGTGCACTGTCTGCTTATGTTGTCGTAAATTATCCAGCCTGGAAAACTTCTTTTTACAAGTTTCACACTCAAACGGTCTCTCACCCGTATGTTTCCTTATATGCCTGGCCAGATGTTCAGACCTTGTAAAAACCATAGAACATTCTTCATATCCCGTACATTGAAATAGTTTTCCCTTAGACTTTTTCGTTGCTTTATCCACTTCTTCATTATCTCTCAAGGTTTCCGTCCCTTTACCTTTCTTCTTTTTCCCCGTTTTATCCACTTCTAAAACCCGTTTTTGTACCATGTGATATCTTTTTATTGAATTACTAGACCTCTAAAACTGTAATCTACAAATTCGAACGTTGTATTTTAAAAACCTAATTAATTTTTTTATTTATTGTTGTTTTGCCCTGATTTTTCCTTTTTTTAAAGCTAAAACTTATATTGGTCCATCCAAGACCTCTTCCTCTAATTATACTCCAAAGAACCTATTCCTTTGAACCTTTCAACTGTATTATTACGCAAAAGAAGGTCCGTTGCACTACCCCTGAAACACACAAACAAAACAACAAAACCGACGAAGCGAAAAAAAAAACTGCTACATCTCCAATCAAACAAAGTTTGGGCCTTTTTAAGGAACAAGATAAACATAGGTAATTGTATAAACAATGGCATCATTAGTGGAGTATTTGAACTCTCAGGAGGAGTTAGAGATGGAGGCATTAGAGAGAATGCCATATGATCCAAAAGAATGTACATTTAATCGTGGATCGCTGAGACAGGAACTCTATGCGTGTCTTACGTGTTACAGACACACAGGGGAATTGAACAATATATGTTATGCATGCAGTATCAAATGCCATACATCACATGAACTTGTTGAGCTATTTACAAAGAGAGGTAGAACATGTGATTGCGGGACTTCTAGAGTAGAAGGGCCTTGTTTGGTGAGATATCCGAAGTGGTCAAATCTTGACAAAACAAACTTTGAATCTGATATACCAGATTCCGGTAATAAATATGGTCATAATTTCAAAGGTTTGTTCTGTAAATGTGATTTACCATATAAGCCATCTACAGATAGTAATATGATTCAATGCACTCTTGGTTTGGCGTGCGATGAAGATTGGTATCATGAAGAATGTATCATGGGCTTAAAGCCCGGAGATGTCAACAGAAATCCTAAGAATAATGGTCGAAATAGAATGATGCAAGAACTGGGTGAACCTGGTCTTGAAGCAGGATTAAAAAGTGTGGAAAATGAAGAAAATGCAGGAAATATGGATGAATATGATATTTTGCCGCTAGAAGGTTTCCCGGACTTGGAATCTTTTGAAACTATTATTTGTTACAAATGTTATAAAAAGTTTCCTGAACTGAAAGAATTAGAAAAAATATTAAACTGTGTTTCTGTTGATCAAATACCAGCAAAATCTTTAGAAGGAAATGTGAATGTGGAACCCGAAACAAAAAAAGTTAAAATAGAATCTAGTAAAACACTTTTTCTCAAAGAAGATTATAAATCCATTCTCAAATCACATATAGACACAACACCAGATTCTAAACTTTCAAAATTCCTTAAAAAAAATGCATTTATGTATGAAGAAGATCCAATATACAGACCAGAGGAGGATTCTGATGATACTTCATCAGTTTTTGAGCTAGGTATTAGAGAGTTAAAAAATGTACCTTTAGATCAGGCAACTCGAGGTTTAGAAGCTTATGATAAAATCAAGTCTAAATTGACAGAATTTTTAAAACCATTTGCTCAGGAGGGAAGAATTGTTACTGAAGATGAAGTTAAGGCGTTCTTTACAGATATAAAAAATAAATAATTATAAGGTGTATTAATGAGGTGTATGATTCCTACTGGCTCTAACAATACGGGCCCCTTGCGTTGTCGAATTTCTTTTGTTTAATTCAGTTTGGAGTACACGTAAGTATCCTTTCCACATCGTACAATTGTTATCCAGCTCGTTGACTTTCTTGTTGATGTATTCTTGTTTTTCTAATATACTTTTAAGCTGAATCTTCTTGAAAAGGCCTTTGGATTCTTGTTCTAAGGATTTACCCTTACTTTCCAAATTCTTAACGTATGCAGATAACTCGGCTGCTGCCGATGATTTCTCCTGGTATAATTTTCTAACATTGTTCGAATCGGTTTCAACTGCACTAATGGTAGTTTTCAAATTTTCAAGTTTTTCCCTCAAACTAGCAAGCTCATTATCTTGTTGTTCTTTCGCCAGATCTTCCTTTTTTATATGTGCATAAATTTCATATCTATGTTTTATATTTTTACATGTATCTTCAAGTTTCTCATGTTCATTCAAAATTTTATCTTTCATTTTTCCTCTTGCTTCGAGTTTAACACCTAATTCACGATCTTTTTTGAAAAAGTCACCACAATCGGCATTACCCTTGTCAATGACAAACTGCCTTTCAGTTTCGTCTAAATGAACGAAAGTTAGCTGATTTTCTATTTTATTCATCCATGATTGCATTTGTATTAAAACATCCGTAATTAAATGGGTTAAAAAAAATTGATACTCGGAGTATTTAAACGAGTCTGGGATATCTTCGTATTTTGGATTTTTCTTAACACGTTTATCTTCATGTTCAGAACTAACTTCTTCTTTGAAATCCAATTTTGGATTGAAGAAACGATATTTGTCGATATTTTGTGACCCTAAAATGTTTGAAGATTCAAAGGGTATATTTAACGTAGTAATAACTTTATCGATTAATGCAGTATCTAAGACATGAGGTAACTTTGTTTTTATTGTTGGAGAATAAGGGTATTTAGATTCAATTGGATCTAGTAGCCAATCAATAAACTCATTTGATAGTGGCGACATTGCAGATGGTAGTTTTACTTCAACATTTTGCCATGAAGCAATAGATAAAAATGCAAGTAATCTATTTAACTTAAACTGACTTTCAGTGCCATCCTCCTTCTTCTGGTCCTTCAAAGTCTGTGAATTATCAAAAATAACATCGTTATTATTTCTTATTTCCCATTCATAATGTTCAAGAGATTCAATAACTAATGGTTTAATGATTGGCACTTGATGATTTAGTATTGTTGATATTTCTTCAAAGTCTGTACAATGAGAATCCAAGGATAGGATTAAATCACTTTTACAATCCTCAAATTGGACTAAATATTTCAATTGTGAAGACAAAATAAGATAAACATTTAATTTCTTACTTTTCCGTTCCATAAGCATTTCAATAAATTTTTCATTGTTCTTTGATAATCTGGGTATATATTCTTCTCTATTTTCACGAGATTTTTGAGAATTTGAAGTTGAATCGCTTTTTGAGACAGCAGGTGTTACAGATAAAACTGGTCCCTGTTCTCCTTTGGTTCTTTTTTCTGCAGATGATGGTCGACCTGATTTTTTCTTATTTTCCTTAGTTGAAGCGTTTGGACTTTTTTTAGAACGTCCAGTTTTACGCTTTTTGGATTCCGCTGGTGGAGTAGATGATGAAGAGCTATAAGAAGATGGTAATTGTTCAATTTCAATAATTTCATCAGATTCAGATTCATTTGTACTCTTGTGGAAATCAAATGATCCATGATTATCATAATAAAGAGAAGAACCAGAAAATCGGTAATATTGTAAACCTCTCTTACCCAATAGAAAAGATTCAATTAGATCCATCTCCTTGGCATTTGAAACACTTATAATGATCGTCTTTTTAGTATCCCTTTGTACCAGCTTATCCAAAATTTCACTAATTTGATGATATTTGTTAGACAAACTAATAATATTTTCCTTAGAATTGAGTAATAATAAATTTCTTGGAATATAGTGATCAACCAACAAAGTTGGATGATTTGTAATTTGTTTTACATTGAAAAGAAATGCTTCAATCATGGATTCATCAGACATTGAACCTGATCCTGTTTCTTCTTTCTCATCTTTGAAATCCAAATTTTTATATTTTTTTAAATATGTTAAAAAATGGGGTTTATGAAGTTGGAGAATTATGTCCAGTAAACATTTCTGATACACAGTCTGTTCTAGTGGAAAATAATAAACAGGAGCTTTTCTTTGTTTTGTCATTGTTGGTTACAATTTCCAATGGAAAAAGAACTTTAATATAAAATATATAACATCTCCAAACAGGAAAAGGATCTGCTTATAAAATCGCGTTGAAAAAAGGTAGCAGACCATAGTCCATTGATCTTACTGTTATACTATATTGGTTTTTCTTGCAGGTGCTAAAGTGTTCAAGTACTGGAGATAGAATTAAAAAAATTAGGAACCATGGTACATTTTTAAAAGGGTAAAATAAAAACAAGAAAACAAGTTTAAGAAAAACAAAAGAAAAAACAATAACTTTTTGAAGTATACAACGTACACTTAGAAAGTGGAATTAATATGGGACCGATTCCAATGCCTAATATATTCATGGAAACCGTGACTTTTATCACCTTTGAGAAAACATTTGTTACATTCTTTATAGGGACATTTAAATCCAATAGTTTCTGACCAACTGTTTTTACCCATTTTATAACAAACAAAGCCCGATCTTGGTAATTTTGCGTTTGAACCAGTAGAATTAATACCATGGGTATTGATTAAATGGCCACGATAACATGAATTATTTCTCTCATAAAATAACGAGTCAAATCTCTTGGTCTCACTGACTTTACAAAAGGGACATAACGATGGATAATCTCTCTTCAACTTTTTACCCTTGGCACTATACATAACTCTTGTCGAAAATCGTTTAATTGATGGGTCGTATTTTGTTTTAACTTCTGAATTGATATATTCAAAATTTGCACTACCATTTTCAACTGCAAATTTTAGACTATAATTATTTGGTGAATTATATTCTTTAAATGCCTTTAAATTTGGTAAAGTTTCAATAAGTTGCTTTGAGCAGCCATAACTTATTCTACTAATTTTAAAACAACCATCGCATCTATGTTTAGACTGTTCAATTCTTAATAAATCATTTATTGAATGCATAACAGAGGGGATACAACTGGATAAGTTATCCTGGTTGTTTTCTTCTTCATCAAATGCTTTATAAATTGCCTGTGCACTTAAATCCAAGGTATCCAAAATTCCAGTACTGTCATTAGATACTTTTAAATCTTTTTCATTATTTTTTGTGTCATACATTCCACCTCTGCTCCATTTATCATGATATTCTTCTTTAATACATTTTTGTTTTCTTTTGCAATTTTCATCTCCATTCTCATCATGTTCATATTTATCATTTGTTTTATAATTATCTTCATCATTTTTTTCTTTTTCCTTTTCTTTAATCTTATCTTCATTCATTTCTTTTCCATTTTTTGCAACCCAGCCTTTGGTTAAAAAAGTATTTTTTGGAGGTTGATTTAAATCAATATTTACATTTTCATAACGTGAAAAAGTAGCAGTATTATTGACATTGGCAGAGCTTACTGGCACTACTTCGTCAAAAGCAATATTTGGGTCATTCTCAGAGGTTTTTTTAATTGTCGATTGACCATCATTTCCATTTTCCAATATTAATAAAAGATTACTTTGAAATGTTGGGTCTCTTGTTCTTAAATGTGATAATTTACCCACCTTGCTAAAGTTATTTTTATGTAGTGTTAACTGCGGTGCTATACTTATAGGTAATATTTTATTTTTATTTTTAGTCTGGGTTAGATGGACTGGATCAATTGCATCACTTGGAGAAGAAGTTACAACATTATTTGACACTTCTGTTATCATCAAATCTTCCATGTCGTTTTGGCATTTAAGTTGTCTCTCAAAATTTATTGGAGCTTCAATAAAAGTCTTTATAATTTCAATTTGGTCGGTATCTTTGTTTTCCTTAAAATTTGTGGCAGAAGATGGTGATAATAAACATGTAGGCCCAAGATCGTTATGAAATGCAGTTTCTAAATCAATAAAATTATTTGTATTAAGTGTATTAATTGTTGTTATTGATGGATGATGAACAAAGTTGCTTTTTGTTTCATCCCATATTTCGGAATCAACACTATTCGTTCTGTTGGAATATGTAGGAGATTGATCAACATTTGAATTTATTGGAGATATTTTATTAGAACCAAAACTATCTGTAAATAAACTTGTTTCATTAAGCATGGAATCAATAGCTTCTATTAATGTTGAATTGTCTAAACCAGATATTTCATTTATAAGAGGACTATTGGGAGCACAAAACTTTGCAGTGATTTGGCTGTTATCACTGTCATTCATTTCATAATTAAAGTAAGAAAAATCTTTTAAATTACTGTTTTCTGTATTAAAAGCAAACTTTTTATCTTTAATAATATTATTGGACATTTTTATTCCTTTTTGTTTTAGTAAAAACTTGATTATTTGTGTCAAAGAGATAATCAAAAAGGCTACAATTAGAAGAAAAAACTAAAAAGCAAAGCCAAACGCCAAACGCCAAAACAAAGCAGAGAAAGTATAATTTACAACCAGATTTATAAAGCTAACAAAAATTACTTTTAGTGTTGTTCATTCAGACAAGAAAAATAAGTTGAAACAGAATGTTCGGTTTATTGTATTGACAAATTAAAAACAAAAAAATCTGTTGTTGTCAAAAACAGCCCTTTTCTATTTCCCAAACTGGAATTGCAAGCAGGATTGAACAAACAGCACCGTTGCTGCAAAAGCTGATGTGGGGCTAGAATCAACAGCGACAGTGTAGGATTGGCTTTTATAATGGCATAAACACGGCCAAACAGTGTTTTTTCTGCTTTCTTTGCTCTTCTGCAACTGTCACAGCCCTCTTTAACTTTTAATTCATACCGCTACTTGAATCTTCTTACTGCCGATGGTTACAATTTGTATACAAATATTTAGTATACTCGGTGTAATATTCTATGATAGTTTGAAAGTTTGTTACTCATGTATACTTAAAGAAAAAAAGTTACCTAAAAGACTGGGCCGGCTGGGCCGGCTGAGCCACCTTGTTATTCTTTCCCAAATAACAACTATAAGAAAATTGATGTTGCATCTAAAAATTTGTGTTTTGCAATATGGATCATATGATGCTGTTTGCGATGTCTTTTGGAACCTTTCACTGCTACAAGTGTTTGCAACTAGTAAAAAATAAAATAAATCCCTTGATTGAAGCAATTTTAACAGGATTTGATGTATGTTTTAAAGTAAAAACAAAGGTTCAAAAGTGAATCTTTTTTCAATTGAATCAAAAAAAACCGGTAAAAGCCGTCAATTGTTTTTTTTTATTTGATTACAAAGCACATGAAAAAGATACTTCAAACATTGTGAAAATTTAAACTCAAGATCTAAAGTATACTGTTTAAAAATTGCTTGTTACATAAATTGTTGAAGTTTATGGTTTTTACATAAATCAAACGTCAGAGAATGTTTGAATTTATTTACAAAGTTTACAAAAAAAATATAAAAGGTTTTTGTTGTTAATTATATCGTGCATATGAAAGTAAATCTGATTGAATAAAAAGCAGATATCCCAACTTTGTATTATAGTGACTTTTAATTATCCCATATAACTGGCTTTAAAATGCAGAATATGTCACTCTGTTGAATGTTTTCATGGATATAGTTTGCTCTGTGAAGAGAAAAGCCATCACCACAGCATTCCCACACACAACGTGACATAGCCGAGCCTCCTCTGCTTTAAACGCGCTGCAACAAAATGAAAATCAACTTCTCCGGGTTGCAGATACATGCGCTGAAATATGATTGAAAGACGTTCTTAGGTTGCATATTCGACAACAAAAGTGTGCGAAGAAATATATGGAGGGTGTTTAACAAAGTTACAATTGTCCTTTCATGTTTAAATTAATATCAGGAATATTCAAAAAAGCACCAAAGGAAGTGATTTCAATCACCCCGGAGCTTCTGGTCAAACGGGAGAACCTATGTCACAGCTTAGCAAAGATTTATAAAACACAAATATCGTTATTCAAAGAAACATTACCTGTATCTGTGATTGAAAAAGCACCTTTAATTAAACATTACACTTCGTTGTCTAAACAGTATGAAATTCATTTACAACAAGTTGAGGGTGATCATGATAAAGATGTCAGTGAAGAGTCCTTTCTCGATTTAATAAACAAGCAATTGGAACATACGGTCTCTGAGCTTGAACTGATAAACTCCAAAATTAAACCTCAAGACTTGGAATCGTTGAATAATTCATATACGACAGAAATTGATACATTCTTTACAAGTTATCACAAGAACCGTATATTTACATCATTCCTGCTGAAAGAGTATGTATACCCTACAAAACTAATGCAATTGCAAAACTCCAGGCTACTTTTAGAAGAAGCTATTAAAACGACATCCCGAATGTTGTCCCTTAACGACTATCCTGTCCCTAAATTTGAAATAATAAATTCACAAAATGAAGTCCCTCCGACTTACTGTATTTCTGCACATATTGTTCATGTTATGTTTGAACTCTTTAAAAATGCAACATTACCATCAATGATACGAAATAAACCCATTAAAATAGATATTTATTCGGATGTCAATAATCCCGATTTAGCAGTTTTTGAAATTAAAGATCGAGGTGGTGGTATGCCCGATTCAATGTTAAAAAAAATATGGCAATTTCACTATACAACAAGTAAAGATGCTGAAAGAGATATTATTCATGGCTTTGGTATGGGACTACCTTTGTGCAAAGTATTTGCTGAATTCAATCATGGATCGTTGAAATTAGTTAATATTGAAGGAGATGGGGTTAGTGTTTATTTAAAAATACCAACAGGCCCAATTAAATCCAATTAGATTGATCTAAAACAAATCCAATTAATTATTACACATAATTTATAGAGCTTACATTTATAAGTGCAAAATTCTTGTTCTTCTTTTAATCATTTTTTCAGCTGCCAATTCTGCCTCCTGTTTGTTTTCATTTTCGGCTTCTTCGATTTGGAGCATTAATTCCTTGGCGTCATTTTCACACATAACTTCATCCCTAAACAGAAAATAATCTCCTTGAACGGCCAAACCACATATAACACATTTCAAACAATTGATATGAAATGCTTCATTAATATCGTTTTGTAAACATTCACCTTCAACACCTTTATTACAAATTTGACATAATGATCCATTTAATTCATGGAAATGTTCTTCACAATATGGCTGATTGTTAAAAACATAACATGAACTACCTTTATTGAATCTTGATCCACATTTAAAACATCCAAAACACTTTCTATGCCACTGCCCTGTTAATTGATGATCTTTTGACCAGATTTTCTTTTCTTTATCTGAAATTTCAGTTTTACATTTACGACATGGTCCTTCACCAGGTCGATGTTCAATTTCTGTGTTTATAACCGCAGATTGATTTATTTGAGTTTCTGTTGGTATCGTATGATGTTCATGTGATAGAGCACTATATGGATGATTGTTCTGTGTATTCAAAGGTTGTGGTTTTGACAAATCTTTAGACGATGATAAACTTTGATTATTCATTTCAAAATGACGAGGTGGAATAATTTCATCATTTTGCTGTATACCAAAGCTATCAATATCATTGATCAAACTTGAAATTCCTTCATTGGTATTAGATGTATCAACTTGAGGACTTATCGGTAGTGGTGGCTTTTCTGTACTTTCTCCACTTAGATTTGGTGATGAAACTGCACTGACTTTTCTTTTTTGAAATCCGTTACTAAAAAACTTCCCATTTCCATATTCCTCAGTTTCTTGAAATTCGGCTTGAAATTCACTCAATGGTGTTTGATAATCATCTGTAGTTGGTTCTCCAAAAGATGAATTCAAAAGTTGATTCTCTGTGTATGGTTCTGCTGATTCTTCGTGTGCTAATTCATTTACTTCGGTTGGTTCTGCGATTGAGTCTTCAATTGGTTCTTCGTATGCTAATTCATTTACTTCGGTTGGTTCTACGATTGAGTCTTCAGTTGGTTCTTCAGTTGGTTCTTCAGTTGGTTCTTCAACCTCGGTATCAGCTGTTTCAAAGGAATTTTCTAACTCAACTCGTATATTGTTCTCTATTTCGTTGCTTTCCATTTCTTTATTTTCTATTTCATTTTCTAAATTATCAAAAGAATTTCTTTTTTCAGTATCTCCATCTTCTTCTATAACAATATTAGGAATACTTGCCTTACTAAAGTCTAATCTTGAATCTTCAACTTCCCCTTCTTGAATCATACTCATATTCCCACCTTGTTGATCTTCGTTGTTCAGACTTTGCAGATTGTAAATTTTCAGATCATTTGTAGATAAAGTACTTAACCTTTTAGCATTAGGATATTGTTGACTATTTTGTGAAATTGTAGAGAAACCATCATGTTCAGATGATTTAATAGCTGAACTTAATCCTCCTAATCCACCCAATGATTCTTGAGATGCCATTTCTGAGCTTTGATGCATGAATTTTTCATCGAATGAAGACATTGAGTTTGTAGAAACATTAGATAATCTTGAAATTTTAGAAACTCTTAAATTATTAAAAACTTGTTTATTTTCAGGTTGCAATTTAACATTTTGTACTTTCAAATTTTCAAATGAATGTGTAGATGTATCTATTATATGAGCACTTAATTCTTTAGTATCTGTAGTAATAGCGGAAGAGCCACGAGAATGGTTACTTAACATACTCATGTGATTTAGAATTTCCTCTTCGGCATCTGATTCAACAAATGGTTTCGGCCCATTGATTTGTGGAATTGATCTATTTGGTGAATTATTTGATTCTTTAAATGGATCGGTATCTATATCTTTAGTATATACTATACTGTTATTTGAATCATCAATTGTTGAATCCATAAAAAATCTAGATTTAGATTGAGGTAGTTCAATATCAGGTATAACTGCTTCATCAAAAGATTTGATTTCAGGTTGTACCATTTTGTTTTCTTTTTGTGTCCTGATATTCAGTTTCTGTCTCGCATAATCTAACATGCTTGATTTCTTTTTCAGATTTTGACTTTTGGACGAATTTCCAGTTGAAAGAGTACTTGCATTTGCAGATGAATCATTAAGTAAATTTGGCGTTGAATTATTGGTGATGACATTTGTTGTGAAATTTCTAGATTTAGAAGGTTGTTTTCCATTTAATGAAGTTGAAGAATTATTTTGAGAAAACGAACGGAATCCAGTTTTATTTGGCGGTTGAAAGGTAGATTTCGTTGATAAACTTCTATCCCTTTCCGGTTTGTAAACGTCAAAACCTGCACGTTCCATAACACTACGGACACGAACTTTGGTCGTCAATGGTGGGAACGCAGAGTGGAATTTCACTTGAGGATTCGGATCCTTCATAAACTCTGGAAATGCATTTAAATCCATTTGTTTTTTGTTACTCTGTTTCTTGGTGTAGTTAGTCGTTGACATTGACATTGGATCCAAATGATGAAAGATGCAAACAAAAAACCTCAAAGTGTCAACAAAACCCTAAATAAAATGTAAACACCAGTTAAAAATAAATCAATCTGTGCAAATAAATCTACTAGACGAAAAAATCAGAAATCCACGACACGTAAACTATAAAATAGAGGGTCGAGATCCAACGGTCTCAACCGAAGGGAGGCTTAGCCCCTTTGGGTTTTGTTTTCTTTTTGGAGGTTCCCTTTCTCTCAGGATGTGCATCTTTGTCGCTAACAAGGATCAAAGTAAAAAGCAATAGGTAAATCACAATGAAAGCCAGGAGTATACTGATTTTCAACAAGCTGTGGATCAGTTGACGTGTAGTATATAAACATTTTTGTATGTGTTCGATGAAATCAATATCAGTTGCAATCTCAACTTCGAATTCTAAGTTTTGATCTGGCTTTTTGTCCAGCTCTTGACGATGATCTATGGCTCTATCACCGCCATGACCTTCAGTAGAAGCATTTGCTTTGATGTAGTTAAAGGCAAAAGATTTGGTAGGATAATTTGTAGTGTATCCGGTAACATTAATCAGAGATACTATTGTAGTTGCAGCAGATGCTGGAGAAGCGGCAATAATAGAAGCCAATAAAATCTGATTATGCTTTCCACTTGTGGAAGTGAAGCAGTATGGCCTTTCTAAGGCTTTACCCTGATTTGTAAGTGTGTGGTTGATTAAAAATAGGCTCATTGGTGGTTTTGAACCTTGCCCTTGAAACTAAGGATTGATAATATTGATTAGCTGATTGAGTTATGTTTTATAAAATGCTATTAATGTGATACAAAGAAGGTCAATGCATACAAATGTAGATATGTACGTGTTATAAAGTTATATTTAAGAAAAGTTTGACTATGTTCTTTAGGAATAAAGACAAAAATGGGATGAGCCTTCTCTATGCGGCCACTCTTTTGAGGAAACTTTTGATGGAAAAGAGAAGCCAACAGATGGCAATGAAGGGAACAAGAATAACAATACTGGGAAGCTGATATATTGTATGGACGTGACTATTATTGTTGGACTCTGATCTGATAGATTGTGCAATATGGAGTACACATGCTTTCACAGACTCGAATTCTTGGATGCTGTTAGAAGGAATTATTGTATGAAACATCGAGAGCTGGAGTGATAATGTGGGTGGCTGTGAAGGTGGATCATTGCATAAAAGGGCTATTCCTCGAATAAAATCCCCAGAGGACTCCAATGGTTCAAATTCGGAAAGAAGAATGGATGCAAAAGTATGTGGATTAACGACTATGTTGTTCTGTATCATCAATTTGAGATCCGATGATAGCGTCGATAATGCAATTGTCAAGGTTTTAAAGGATGTATAGATCTGATTTTTTTTGTCAAAATAAAATCTATCAAGATATCTGGATAATGAATTTCGGAAAAATTCTTCCATCTGTTGGGCGGTTTGTTTTATATTCAAATATGTCTGAAAGATAGCAGATTGCGTGGATACTAACTGGGGTTCAAGCATTTTCAAAATTTCGTAGTTGTCGTCGTAAATGTTCCAGTATTGACAATAAGAATTTGCAGAATCATCCTTGATGTCCTTCAAACTTTTTAGGGTAATGTTGGTTGTGTATAATCTGTGCAAGATATTGTTCACAGGCTCATATTGTGAATAGATTTTTTCTTTGGTTGTTCTGATTTCTTTTGTTTCGTTGATTCCAAAAACCTGTGACTTCTCTAAATCCAGCGTGGTATGTGCAGAAGATCCATGATAGCTATGTGAGTATCTATCAAATACTGATGATACCGAATCGGGAGAGTCCATATCCTTTAATTATATATATTTATTGATATTGGTATATGTCTATGTCTATATCTATATCTATATCTATATCTATATCTATATTTGATTCGATTTAAATAACTATTGCCAAACAGAACAGAAAAGAAACCTAAAATAATTTATTATGTGTGTGGTCCAAATCAATTTGGGTCTTGTACGAAACAAAAACAAAGATGGGCGAAAATCTCGATAGCGCTTCAGATACGAAAAACTGATGATTTCAATTAAATAGCAAAGGAATCGGATTGTCTGTTCTGGATCTTGTTCTTCATACGCCTGTAGAGCAGTGTAGAAAGAGCGGCAAAGGATGCAGCTGTTATCAGAATAATAAAAAAATCAGCCGTCTTAGACCCGCTGTTTTTGTCATCTCCAATTTTACGGATTTGGACACCCATAAACAACTGGATCAGATACTTTGGGGAACACAGTACACAGGCAATAAAGAATGCCAATGGAGATATTCCGGGAACGCATCCTAGTCCACCGTTTGTTAATGAATAGGGCAAAGGACAGAGTTTCATAAGGAACAGGATGGTCACTTCTTCAACAAAAGAGGTTTCTGAGTCTTTGATGACAGAAGTAAAGAGCTGGAGATTTTCATAAGAGTCGATGATCTTATGAGCTGTAGATTGAAAAAAATACTTGAAAACACAAAGTGAAACTGTAGACATTATGCTGGAGACCGGGGCAATGAGCCAAAAGCCGTGAAATCCGTAAACGATACCAATCAAAATATTCAGTGAAGAAAATCCAAGAAGTGGTGGAAATGATACAGCACTTAGGAGTGCAGCAAACAAAAACACTCCTTTGATGCCGCTTTCTCTTATATCGTCAGCTGCCGCAACCATGTAGTCGATGATTTTCTGATGGTATACAACGGCAAAAACCCCAAGCCAGAATTGCAAGGAAACGGCACAGATCAATCCGATCTTATCACCCAATGACCTTGCATTGAACCATCTAACGGCCCTTTCATATGTGTCTCTTATACTCTCCATGATGTCTGCATCATGAAAGAGAAACAGGTGGTGACTTTCACCTTCCAAATGCGGATGAAAATATTTCACATACTTACTTATCTCTCTAATTTCACTTTCCTCTCACACACTCTCTCTTTATATATATATACATACATATCTGTCTGTCCACCCATCTTGTAACTTAAAGGGCGTCAATGAAGCTTCACGTAAAGATTCGTCGACTTTTTGGTCCTCGAGTAGATCGATTGTTTACTCTAATTTTATTATACTTAGTATATCAGTCTTTATGCATAAGCATTGAATCGTGGAATAACCGGGTACCATTATGGTCGGTTACTAAGTATAAGATTACACAGATGTTTTATAACCCAGAAAAAGTTTATTTTTTACATCAAGAACCAAAGAAAGAACTCAAGCATAAGGATATTAGACATCAATTGCAGCAGGAACATATAGTAAAACTTGAGGCAATGGACATAAATTACGAACAATTTGTGAATGATTTAGAGACTAGAACTTTTTCACGGCTCAAACTAGATTCTAGTGATTTGAACAGTTTTATGACAGAATATACCAATGACTTAGATGTTAACAGACTAACGTTTCCCCATCCTGAAAGAGAAATTTTGAATGCAGGTAAAACCGTTATTTGGGATACAGTTTTTATTGATGATGCATACACAAAATTGACAGAGTCCACACTTCTTAAATTGATGGAATTCGATGATATTTTTGCAACTGATGTACGAATCAAACATAAAGCAGTACTTTCCATTCTACCAAGTGAAGAATGTAATTTTTTTGAAGGTAGTGGATATGTGATCATAGGTGGTGGAATGTATACTTGGTATTCATACCTTGCTATAAAATCATTACGTCATGCGGGTTCTAATATTGCCGTAGAATTGATGATTCCTGATTTAGGTGGCTATGATAAAAAGTTTTGTGAGGAATTGCTACCCAAGCTCAATGCAAGATGTGTTTTGTTTGAAGATGTTTTTAGCAAAAAAGTTTTAAAAAAGTTAGATGCTAAGGGATACCAATTGAAAGCCTTAGCTATAATTGGATCCAGCTTTGAAAAGGTCATGTATCTTGATTCGGATGTATTTTCAGTTTCAAATCCAGATAAACTTTTTGAATGTGAGGTTTTCAATGAATTTGGAATGGTTACCTGGCCGGATTTTTGGAGACGTACAACATCCCCTAAACTTTATGAAATGGTGGGAATAAATGTTGGAGGAGTTGTTAGGTTTTTGAATGATATTTACACGCCTGTGGATATTGTATATAGGAAGGAAGAATTAGAAAATTTAGAACTGGTGAATTTTCATGATAGACAGGGTACTTTACCAGATTGGTCGACCGAAGCAGGTTTATTGTTGATCAATAAACGCACTCATTTTAATACATTACTTTTATCACTTTATTATAATTTGAATGGTCCAGCCGGGTATTATCCATTACTTTCACAAGGTGGAGCAGGAGAAGGTGATAAAGAGACGTGGGTTTTGGCTGCCCATGTATTGGGACAAAAATGGTGGCAAGTTAATAAAAGACCAGACAAAACCTACGGGACATGGGTGAAAGATGCTAATTGGCTAGTTGATTCTTGTATTGTGCAGGGTGATGCACAACAAGATTACCAATTGGTGGGTAAGCATAGAAAAATCCAGGACAAGTACCGTGATCAAGGTGTATATAATTATGATTATGCATTTGGGAAGAATGCACATGAATTTGCAGGAATTATGGGAGAAAGAGAAGATGACGGCAAGTTTGCAAACGATATGTTCTACCATTTGCATAGTCCGAAGCTGGATCCTTGGAATTACGTTTTAGACGATTTATTTACTGATAGGCATGGCAATGAGATGAGGAATTTTGGGGATATATGGCCACGATTGGGATACGACTTTGAGTTGTGGGTATGGCAGAGTGTACGAGAAGAACTTTGCGGTGCCAATGATCTTGTTAAAGGGCTCAAATGCTTCAGTGGCAGGGATTTCAAGGCCTTGTGTAAAGGAAAAGGCGGCAGTTTAGACAAGAGGATCGAGTGGTTGAAAAAAGACGGTGATAAGAAAATAAGCGTGTAGTTTTAGTTAGGACTAAGATTAATTGATATTATGATTTATATTTTTTTCGTGTGTTTGTAGAGGATATGAGTACGAATATGAGTACGAATATGAGTACGAATATGATTAAGAACGAATATAAGCTTAAACGAGTGGCCAAGGGGGACAGTAAAGCCTGTAATGTTTGCTTTAGGGATACGGATGCGGTGTTGATGAGTGTTGATGGAAGAGATTGGTTCTATATATGTATAAGTCATTTGAAGGATAAGGGATTTGTGACGGAAGAACATGAAGATGGGTGGAAAGAGGCGATGGAAGAGTTGGAGAAAGCCAAATTGGGTGTTAGTGAGAAGAAAGGGTGGAAGGAAGGTTGGAAAGTGGAAATTTTAGTTGATGAAGAAGCTGTAAAAAAGTTACAAGAAAAAGTAAGTGATTTTAAGGTATGGTACGTTTTGGATCCTGTATTTTATAAAAATCGAGTGGCCAAGCTGGTGAAAAAAAAAAAAGATGCAGTGGTGAAAGAGAGATTGCTCAATGGGACTCTTTTGCCGGATATAAAGAATATGAAAAAGTTATAGAAAAAAAATTAAAACTAAAATTAAAACTGATATTAAAACTGATATTAAAACTGAAAATAATGGAGTTAGCAGGTGAAAACTCTATGCAAACGGTTGTTGCCATTTTGCACCTTTTATTCCTCTCACCATCAAATCCATTGTTAGAGTTTTGATGTCATCTCCTTGTTGGATTTGCGCAACTTTGACTGTTTTTATATATGTGAAACCCAGTTTTTGATATATTTTCCTGTTTCTTGGATGACTCGATTCAAGATATAATGAAGCACCTTTCGCCTTACCTTTACTTTTCTGTTGTTGATCATATTTCTTTAATATATCATCCTCTTCATTGTAATACCATGATGAGTGTGTGGATTCGTTATCTGAGAAAGAAGAATAACCTGAATAGTCTGTCAAATTATCAGAATCTAAATCAAATTGAAAATTAAAACTTTGGATTTCCGAGTCGATCTTAGATTCTTCATCTGAAGTTTTTGACCTTGGTACATCTTTATCTTGATCATTGTCTTCGTCTTCTTCATCTTCTTCGCTATATTTATCAATAAATTTAGTACATGCATAATCCACCAACATTCTAGCCAAACCCTTACCTCTACCCCTTGGAATTGCACCGATATCTGATAAGTACCAACTATAGTGGAATTCTTCACCCAAAACATCTTCTCTATATTTATCGAGCAACTTCCATTGTTCATCGAAAACTCTCTGTCTGGTTTCCTTATTGGCCATCCAGACAAATCTGAGGTACCCACCTTGATACATACTCCATAGATATGAAAACAAAGATCTGTTCTCTGCTTTCGAACTTGAATTGCTATCTTTCCTTACCGGTTTGTGGAAGCATGCAACTGCCAAAAAGGGTGCATCCGGGTCGACCGTTTCCGCATCCACGTCTCTAACACCTAGTAACAGACCCGACAAAATAGTAGTATATGTAGTTGCTTCAAAAAGCGCCAAATCCATCTGTTCCTTTAATTTGGAATCTTGAATGCCCGACGTAAGATAATTTACATACTTGTCATCTTGGAATGCGATTTGTAATGTACGTGCAGCTTTTTTATAGTCTTTTAGAGTCAGTACTTCGACATGGGGAGTATTTACAACCTCCGGAAGCTCTTGTGTGGACGGTCTTGTTGAAAATATGTTATTGATAGCTGAAAACATCGTGCTATTATTATCCATTATATGAATTTCCTGGATATTCCAGCGTCTTGAGATCTCCTGACGGATACCTTTTTATATATATTTGACTAATTCATGCACCGGTTTTTCTTTCTTATCTTGTTCATGTTGCAAAAGCGACAAGAGCTTACCGCGGTGGAACAAAAAGAAATCGACGTCACCGCGGCTAGAAAACAGTGTTGAGCCGCGCCAGGCCATGCGGACCGTTTTACTGGGTCTTTGGTGGGCGAGAACAGAGGGAGCAGGGGAAATTCAGGAAAAGCGCAGTAAAAGAGCAGGGAAGAAGCAGGGAATGGGCAGGCTGTGCCCTTGTTCTAGGGAAGACCCGAAGGCAGATGGACTAACTAATATATATATAGATGTATAGATGTATAGATGTATAGATGTATAGATGTATAGATGTATAGATGTATAGATGTATAGATGTATAGATGTATAGATGTATAGATGTATAGATGTATAGATGTATAGATGTATAGATGTATAGATGTATAGATGTATAAATATCCTATGAATGGTATGTACATGTCTAATGCATCACTATTAATTATGATATGACTTTCTATTTGATGTTCTTGGCCTCATGTGCTCTTGCTTCAGCTACCGCTAATTTCAATAGGCTCTGTGCATCTCCTGGCTTCTCTTCGACAAATTGGCAGTTCCACTTCTTTGCAAGCTGTCGTCCTCTTTGCACTAGCAGTGGAGCTGCCATTGCAGACTGGCTGTTTGTGCATACAATAATTATCGGCGGCCTGGTGATCTTATTGATAGACTCCTTCTCCCGTTCCTTACCCCACAGCTGTTTGAAAGACGCCGAAATCGATAGAGAGTCACATTCACTCCCCGTAGACCATCCATTCTTATAATCCGCCCACTCTTTCCATGCACATTCGATCGACTCGTGAAGTGCATTGATCACGTCCAGATCGTCCTGTGTTTGACTTTCACCTTCACCTTCATACCCAGGTGGCAGTTCCGTTGGCACTGCACTGTAAAAAAGCAGATATGCATCGATTTCACCGTCTAACTCACTGGCGCCCGAGCCAATGAGTATCGGAGTCACCTTCGACCGGAACCGGGTGTTGTAGTGGTTGGCCAACCCCCCGAGCACGTCTTTGGCCAATCGGTTGTCCAAACTCCTTTCTAGAAATGGTATCAACTCGTCGTTGCACACGCCGGGTGTGTCTATTACCTCCACTGTGTTCGACCCAAGGCTTACCAAAATCGAAGAGTTCTTCATTGTGGGATAGTATACGTCCAAAGGTCTGCCGTTGGACAACTCAGACACAAACTGTGTTTTACCCGCCTTTCGTGGTCCCAGTACTGCCAATCGCATTGGTCTTTTCGGTATGTGTTCTATCGTCGACATGGTTATTTATGGTGACGCAACTAACGACACCGCTGGGTATATACAGAACTATTTAGTATATTTCAAGGCCCAATCTCCAACTTTCTTCTATTCCCTTCGTTCTTCAACACCAAGACAAAATCTCAAAACCGCCTCGCTCTGTTGTTCATTTTCCGTAGTGGAAGGCCTCTTTCCAACCATGTTTGACACCTCCGTAGATGAACTCCAGAGAAATCCGGAGAGCCCTTGGCAAATACTGGCTGCCGTCGGCACTGTCACGCTTGTAGTACTCCATGATTCCACCCCAGACGATTCCACAGCTGACAATCCACCCGACTTCTCGCACTTTCTTGCCATCGCCAAACACCTTTGCTACATCTTTGCCGATGGCAAGCACAAGCCTTGAGAGTGTATACATGGTAATCTGCATCAGTATATTCTCGTTGAAGAGTCCCGGTACCGTTTTGTTAGCAATGCCACTGTAAACAAGCACGCCGCCGGCGAAGCCGGCGATAAAATCACTGCCTCTAACTGATCTGGGTCCTGCCACTGCCATACCTGTTGCACTCCCCGTACCTGCTCCATCTGCCGTACCTTTTCCACCCCCCTTACCTGTTCCACCTGCCGTTCTTTTTCCACCTCCAACTCTGTTTATTTGTTTTAAAGCTAAATGCACAATCCGGTACACTATGGCAAAGCACGCAAGCACCTTGCCATGGTCCAGACCCATCTTTATACTTTTGATTAGCTTCTTCAACACATCCTTTAGCTCACTGCTTTTCTGTAATGTTGCCAGGTTGTACGCTGCACTGTGTAAGAACCGAACTCGGTACCCGAAAATCAGGGCGTTCTGAACCGCCCGTGCTATCACGTCTGCTGATGTGTCGTCCATGCTAATATTGCTGCTGCTATTGCTGTTGATGTTGCTGTGTACAATCTACTGATTAACTGTGTCTCTACAACTATATCTTTACAACTGTGTCTCTACCAAAGAAACCCGATCCCGCCTTTCTCCACACTGTTTCACCTGTTTATCGTCTCGCTCGGGGTAATGCAGCTCCTTAAAGATGCCTGCGTCTGAGTATCTACTCCGACACGTCACGTGGATCCGTGGGCCCGTGGGCCTGCTTTGCAGACACCGTAAGAGCAACGCAGCCACCTCAACTCCCTGGCACTCCTGGAATTCCGGGTCTTCCGAATATATGCTTTCTCATCGAACTGCCATCCAATACATTCAACAGCTACAAACGGCCTGTCTCTATGAATACCCTGTCTCTACAAACCGTATAGCTGTAAAACCCTATTGTACGCCTGCGCCCCGCCTTTGCCGTCTCGGCCGTGCCGGCCGAGACGGCAAAAGTTAGACCGATCGCCGAGCCTCCGGCTCTGTTTGGCAGAATAGACGTAGAATACACGTGCTTTGGGTGGGGTGCTCTAGATGGAGGTGCTTTAGATAGACGTGCTAGGATTACTTTGGAACAGTTGATTAGCGATAATTGATGAAGGAGCTAGACAATTATACGTCACAGGATATTCAGGTCAGGGTAGTTTCGTTTAATGTTCCTCTGGACCATCAAACGCCGGAAAAAAAGAAGGAAATTGATGTTGTAGCTAAAGTGGTAACGTATCTGGGCAAACCAACAGACAAGTTTCTATTGTTTTTGCAGGGGGGACCAGGGTTCCCGTTGCCGATGCCTACGTCATCGGCGAACCCAAGTTACTTGGGTCCACTTTTAGAAAAAGGCTATACGGTAGTGTTGCTAGACCAGAGAGGAACAGGACTGTCTACAATTGTTGATACGGAGTTGCTCGTTTCAAAGGGGTCGGTGCAGGCGCAGTTTGAGTTTATCAAGCATTTCAGAGCAGATTCGATTGTTAGGGACTGTGAAATTATAAGGCGGCAATTAGGAGTGGAAAAATGGTTTATTTTAGGACAGTCATTTGGTGGGTTTGCGGGGATTACGTATGCCTCCTTCTATCCTGAGAGTTTGAACGCGGTGTTCTTGACGGGTGGACTGCCACCAATTGATATCAAAAGCGTCAAAGAAGTGTATGAGCAGACGTTTAAGAGAACCCAGGAAAGGCAGGACGCTTATTTCAGAAAGTTTCCACAGGATAAAGAACGGATCCAGTTTATAAGGAACCATGGCGAGATCATTCCACGCCAATTCAACAGATTGGGACTGACATTGGGTGCCAGTGGTGGGTCTGTTGAATTGCATAATCTTGTCGTTTCCATGTACTACGAATTGAAAAATCCTAGTGGTAATGGACACGGCGCATTATCAACTGCCACTAAAACAAAATACCAAAACTATCTCAACTTCGAAACTAATATTTTATATGCCCTTTTCCAAGAGGCCATATATATCGACGGACCAGGCATCAAGTCCAATTGGTCTGCCGAACAACTCATAGCAGGAGACGGATTTACCGGAGAAATTGTGGATTCCCAGATGTTCGATACCTATCCGCAACTTAAACCGCTCAAACCTTTGGCTGAATACATACACCAATATGAAAATTGGTCCAAGCTCTACGATTTAAAAAGTCTTAAAAAAATATCATGGCAGTCTCTCCCAATCATAGCACAGGTGTATCTTGATGATCAGTATGTCGACTACGAGCTAGGCAAGAGAAATCTGCAGCTTTTTGATCATAGACAGATAGTCACTAACCAGCTTTTTCATAACGGTCTTCGGGAAATGCCTGCAGATATAATAAACTCCTTGCATCGGATCTTAGAACAGGGCGAATATTTGTAGCATAGCTGTTTCTGCACCCAAATGTGCAAAATATGCGATAGAAAAAATAAAATTTCTCCGAAGTTGATACAGATAAAAATTCGATGCTTATTTTATAATTTTATACTCTACAAAATACTCTGATAAAAGAAAGCTTATTCTGTGCTGCTCTTTTCCTTTGGAACGATTTGTTGCTCTTTCATTCCTTTCTCTGTAAGACTCGTGGCCTTTTCATGGAAAAATACACGGATAAGTACCATCCTGAATACATACCGGGTACATACTCGATTTACACATCGGCTCTTATAAGATACAAACATTATGAAGAAATTAAACGATATAGACATCTGATTTCAGATGTACCGAATGAAAACTTCAAAAAATTGAGCACAAAAAGGAACTATCAACTGTCAGATAAGTTCAGTTACACGTACAATAAACGACGCAAATTCGAAGATATACCCGACTTGAAAACCCGATACGGCATCATCTTACAACCACAACCTACCAATTCGATAAATGACCCACTGAATTGGTCTGCATCGATGAAGTCTTTACATACACTGATGTTGCTCCTGGTGACAGCATTTGCAGCTGCGCTGGCTAATGATGCAAGTGCACCGACTGATTCCATCAATGCCATTACAGGTATATCATATGATACATTGAATAATTCCGCCGGTATATTGTTTATAGCGATAGCGGTCTCCACTTGGCTGTATTCACCTTTTGATACTTTGCTGGGACGTAAAAGTGTGGTTATATTTGGACTTTTGTTTGCAGTTGCAGGATCGTTGTGGTATGCTAGGATTCAAAATTCGGGAGATTCTTTTGGTTCGCAGGTTTTCATTGGTTTTTCCTTTGGTTCAGTGGATGCTCATGTGCAATTATGTTTGGCAAGTATATTTTACAGACATCAATTAGGATCCGTTATAACAATTTACAATTTAGCATATGCATTGGGTACTTACTTGGGGCCATTATTGGCCAATTATATAGCATCTTCTCATGGATTCAGATGGGTCGGTTGGTCAGGTGCTATTTCTGCTGCCATAATTTTAGTCCTTGTGCTGTTTTTATTTGAAGAGAACTATTTTGATTACTCAAAATATATAAATGAAATTGGCGATTTCACCTTGAATTTGGGTTTTATCCAACATGGAATTATTAGTAATGAAGAATCAAATGAAGCTTACCAACAGGGTTATTATGATGAAAAACTGAGCTATTGGGAAAGGATCAAACCTTTTAGAAACTTAACCAATAAAAGTTGGAAAACCGTGATCCAACAGTATCTGAAACTACTTCTCATTCCATTATATTGTTTGAAATTTCCGCCTGTTATCTATTCAGGTTGTATATGTGGTTTACAAAATGCAATTTTATCGTTTTATTTAACTACAGAAGATACAATGTTATATGATGAACCATTCAACTATTCGGAGGACCAAGTTGCGTTGATGAATATTCCTTGTATTATAGGATCGCTTATTGGTTGTCTTTATGCAGGTTCAATGACTGATTATTTTATACTTTGGATGGCAAGGAAGAATAACGGTATTGTTCAGAGTGAATATCGGTTATACTTTTCCTTTTTTTCAGGTTCAATTGGAGCAATTGGCTTATTGATGTTTGGTTATGGAATTGCCCGTAATCTAAATTGGAGAGTCTATTATGTTGGTTTGGGTTTTATCTCTTATATGTTTTCTTCGTCTAATAATTTGGCAATGCTCTATGTGATGGATACTTACCGTGACCTTACACTGGACACTCTGGTTACTGTTGCATGTATCAATAACATTTTTGGTTGTATATTTACATTTGCATGTTCCCCATGGTTATCAAATTCAGGAACTCAAAACACTTATCTTGCTTTGGCTATAATCACACTGGCTGTGATGTATGCTTCTGGATTGTTTATTCTCTTTGGAAAGAAATGGCGAAAATCTACACATTCTCTATATGTTAAACTGGTAGAGATTAAAACTATGGTTTCCTAATGATTTTTGTATTATCATCACAATCATATTCTTAATATTATATTATTTTTATAAAAAATTATACATTTGCTTATTCTGTTTAAAATCCTCTTTTTCTTTATATATACATAATGTATTATCATATATTGTATATTGTATATTATAACAATCACAATTCGGCCGAGAAAGTTTGCGGGTAAATTTTTAAAGTACTTTTTCTATTGTCATATTATGTTATAAAAGAAGGCTATTCTGCCATCACCAGGTTATGCCACGAGAGAGAGACGGTAGGGGGATATTTCACCATTCAAGAATGTCAAATACAGAGAGAACATCATTATTGATCAACGATACAGTTGAAAATACCCGAAAAACATATTCTTCCCCACAGGAAAATTACACAAGTGAAGAAACATTCCATGAAGTTGTGGTACCTGAAAACTTGGGTAAAGTTGTTGCTACACTATGGTTAGGTACTTTCTTATCAGCAGCAGACACCACTATTGTTTCAACTACAGCAAACACAATTGCCTCGTCAATGAATGGGTCTGAGCAACTTGCTTGGATAGCAACTTCTTATTTGATAACAAACACAATTTTCCAGCCTTTAGTTGGTAAGTTCAGTGACGTTTTCGGACGTCGTACAGTATTGCTATTTGCACAGTTTTGGTTTGCTCTTGGGTGTCTTTGTTGTGCTTTAGCACAAAATGTTACGCAGTTTGCTATAGCTAGAGCAATTGCAGGAATTGGTGGTGGTGGTATGTCCGCATTAAGTTCGATTATCACAACTGATATCATTCCATTGCGTATGAGAGGTATATATCAAGGTTATGCAAATCTAATGTATGGTGTTGGTCAATTCACTGGTCCAATTTTAGGTTCTGCGTTTCTTGCATGGAATGAAAAAGTCGGTTGGAGATGGATGTTTGCAGTGCAAGTTCCAATGGTTTTGCTTGCTGCTTATTTTGTCACATTGAATGTTCATGAATATAGACAAGATCAAATAGCTGATGTTGACATGAATAGTAGATTTGCATGGAAAAATTTGTCAAAAATAGATTTACCAGGTTCCTTCCTTTTGAGTTGTGCAATTATTTCAATGTTAATGATGTTTAATGTTGAGACTTTACAGGGCTTATGGTTTTGTATCGCTTGTTTTTTTAGCAGTGCTATTGCATTCACCTTAGTAGAGAAATATATCATGACTGTTCATATTATACCCCCAGAGGCATTCCAAGGTGTGCTAAGAGTTACAGCTTTGATTATTTTCTTTGGTGCAGCTGCAGTTTACAGTATGAATTATACAACTCCCCTCTATTTACAAATTGTTCATGATTTTTCACAAGCTCAATTGGGTTTATACAATTCTTTTGGTGTGTTCGCCACATCTTTGGGTTCTTTATTTGCGGGTTGGTATTTAAAACATGAAGATACTAAAGTTAGTCACAAAGTTATTGTGTCTCGTAGTATTTATTTGTCTATGGTATGTTGTTTTTGTATGGTTGTTGGAGCTTTTGTTACTGTATTTACAGCATCAAACATCAAGCCAACTCCAAGTCGACAAGTCTTAGATTTTCAAACATATTCTAAAATTGGATTGATGTTAGCTGGTTATACTTTTGCAGCAATTGGATATGGGGCATTCTTGGTTGCATTGCTTATAATGGTGGTAGGATTAGTTGGAGTTAAAAAACAGGCTACTGTTACAGGAATGAATTATATGTTCCGTTCAATGGGTCAAAGTTCAGGTGTTGGTGTTGCATTAGGTCTCTACAACCATAATTTAATTTCTGAATTAAGTCATTATTTCTCTAAAAAGGATAGACCCGATGGTACAGAAATCCTTGGAAAATTAAAGGAATCCACGTATTATATTCGTAATGGATTACCGGTTGAATATTTACATAAAGTTTTGAAAATTTATAGGCAAGCAATCTCTGATGCAATGATTTTATCTCTGCTGATGGCGGCTTGTGCATTTATTTCAAGTCTTTTGCTTAGAATATATCATAAAAGAGAAGAGGAAACAAAAACTTCTGAATCCGACGTCTAGCTTACTTTTATATATTAATAATTTTATAGAATTCTCCAATATCCTGTCGTAAAATATCAAATTTTTCCTTATTCAAAAATCTGTTTTTGCTTTCAACAATATCAGGATTGTTGAAAAGTTCATAATCTTCTCCAAGATATGCCAAACAAAGTAATCCAATATCAACAGGCTTGGATATTCCCCATAATGATAATGCGCCAATCATTCCTTTGGCGGCTAAATTAAAAGGTAATCCGCCATATCCTGTACCTAAACCTGGGATTATAATCGTATCTATCCTGCCCCTTATATTCATACCTTCAGGTTCATTTTTTATTAAATGTTTTTCATTATACCTTGAAATTGAGCAAAGAGATTCCCAAACACAATCGAATATAAACCGTATAATGTTCTTCATTTTATGCTCCTTAATGATCTCCGAATCAGATTCTTTTACATCATATATCTTATGTGGGACTCTCATTGTTGGCGTAACAATCATTGAATTGGCTCGCAGTTGGGTCCATGCCTTTGATTCTTCAAAATTAGGGTAATTATAAAACTCCACAACATGTGATGTACCTAAAGGTGTATAACCATGTCTCAAATAATTTCTTATCCAATTTTCAATCAATCTAGGTTCTTTGCTATTACAATTAGAATAAAGGTCACATAAAGCTTGATCAAAGCCCCCGCTCATACCGCCGATACTATTTGCTGGTGATACTATTGCTGTTCGGTTCTGTGTATTTAAAGTTGGTATATTTTCTAATTTCCCATTGAAAGTTTCTATAATCAGTGATTTACTTTTTGGTATTTGACTGAGCTGCTTAATCCATGACTTCACCAGTCCTGGGTTTTCATCAACAAGAATGATACGAAGCCTTGTCATTATCAAAAATATTACAACTCATGGTTGATGGTTTTACCCTGGTAACTGGCGCTTCATGATTTAATTATCAGCCTCCTCCTCCTCCTAAGAATCCACTCACCTGATTACGTCTCTTCATCACCATAGACGGTTGGACTCTTTTTTGCATAGGAGAACAATATTAAGAGTTGCTGAATAAACTAAACAATGTCATTTGACAATAACCTGGAAGGTTACAATGCCTGTCAACAAATGTGGTATGCATTTTGGAATCCAGCTGCTGAGTCTTTCACAACAGCAGTTGCATGTCATGAATCTCGTGAAAACCATTTTTCATGCTATGCACAGGCAGTTGCATTGCATGCAATTGCAGACTCTGCAACAATTTATAAAGATATGACTATGCCTATAGTTTACAATGCAATAAATTCGACATTGAAATACAGAAACCCCAAATTTGGGGCTTATTCGGTAGATTTTCATGGTGGAATAAATTCGGGTGATGAAGATATCAATTATGACGATAATGCACATTTACTAAGAGCTTTTATTCAATTGTATAAGGCTACAGGAGATCAGACGATTTTAGAAAGGGCAAGAGAAATCCAACATTTCATGTTCAGTGGAATTGTTGAACACCAAAAATGGCATATAAAAGGTTGTTTATGGCATATATCAAAAAGCTATATGAGTACTATCTCAAATTCTGTAGGTGCAGTTGCTGCTATGAGGATGATTGAATATGCTCAAAGCAAAGAAGAAGAAATAAAACTCTACGAATTTGCAAAGATTTGTATTAATTTCATTTGGGAGAAAATGCGAGATCCAGATGATGATATTATAATGGATGGTGTTGGTTATGATAATGAATCTATTGATGTGACAAAATGGAGCTATAACCAAGGCTCTACATTAAGTGCCATTTGCTTATTATATAAATATGATGGGGATTTGAAATGGAAAGAAATTGCTGAAAAATTAATTGATGGATGTATAAACCCTGGTAAAACCTTATTTGATCGGGATTACGACGGAGATGAAAAGAGATTTTTACATGGTTGTAGTTATTTCAACCAGCTATTAATTGAAGGTATTGCAGATTATATTGAAACGTTTGAAAAAGATGGAAAGTATATTGATAAAGCCAAGTATCAATTAATTAGACATCTATCATATTTTAAAAAATATTGCTATGATCCAACTGACAACATGTATTTTATGAATTTTGCAATTTACAAACTTGATAGAAAAACTCACAACCGTTATATAAATGAATTTGGTGGATATAAAAAGTATGATCCTGATGAAAGAGAAAGGGTAGGCGATTTTAATGCTCCTGTTGATGAAAGGCCGCTAGCCAGAAGTTTAATAGGTCAAGGGGCAAGTGCTCATATCTTTTTTCAAGGTGGTAGAATATTCCCGAAAATGGATCCACAATGCCCTTAAAAAAGTACATCTGATAACTGTTTGATTGCTTTTAGCTTTTTAGTTATTTCTTTTTTTCTATACAAAGTACACAGTTCATAATTTTACATTAGCTTTTAAATTGAAATTTTGTTCAATTTAAATGCAGGTGGATTAGGAATGTCTTCAAGGTGTCTTTCAACGACAACTAATTCAGATTCATTAAGTTTACCAGCAAATAATATGTCAGTGTAATTTTTAGTTAACCAGAAACCTTTATTTTCTTCAGAAGTGTTACTACTACTTTTGGATGGAGACACTGGAAGTTGAGTACCATTTCTTGAACGTTTTTTATTATCTGAGGATGATTTTACTGGTAAATCATAATTAGTATCAAAAATTGATAACCAGCCAGATCCATAAATGTAAAAACGTCCCAAATTTTCAAAAGCACCAAACGCATAACCTTGTAAAGAGAGAAATTGATCTGGCATTGAGTTTGAGTTTTTCATTGACCATGGTGAATAAATTTGTCCACCACTTTTACCATTCAAAACATCAAATTCATGAACTTTATGATCTAATGTAACTGCTAAAACAGTAGAATATGATGTGAATGATATAGTTGTTGCAATTGATGAAAGTTTAACAAGTGTATAGAACTCTTTAGTTTTTAAATTTAAAATATCAATAACACCATTATATTTACATAATGCAACTAATGATTTATTGTTATCAATTGCGATATGAGTATAATAAGATAAATATTCAAAATTGGAGGATTTCGCTTCATCATCTAATAAATCATAATCAACGGGCTCTTGGAAATCATCAATTGGAGATGTTGGAGAAAGTTGATCAAACTTGAAACTTAGAAGTTCGTTTTCAGATGTATAAATTAAGATTAAATCTTCACTGTTTACAAATTTAGATTGTTTTGCCCCAAAACTTGATAATAAATCAGAATTAACTTTTTTAATTGCAATCTTATTTTCATTTTCATCAATTAAGTGAAATAATTTAACAACAGATAATCTTGAAACTAAAAGATATTCACCATTTGAACTTATATCAACATTTGTTATATTTTCAGGATCAGAAAGTGTTAACTTGGAAACTAATTTTTTGGTATGGTCAAGTTTTAATTTCCATATCTTAACTTCATTTTTTTGCCACATAATAATCAATCTTTTTTCTTCATGAATGACAATATTTTCAATTAATGGATTAATTGGTAATTTAATTGAAACAGAACTTTGAAAATTAACTGCTGAATTAATATGCATTATTCTTTCAATACCACCACTTACTAAGAAATCCAAATTTTTAGACTGGTAACAATTCATTGCTCTGACATCATTTCCGTGTAATAATCTATTTGAAGTATTGATCCATTTATAGTTGTTTTTTGAAATTTTAGTGTGGTTAAAACTATAAATTTTTCTATCAACACCAGCACTGAAAAATTTTTCACCTGATGCATCCTTGGTCAAACATAAAGCATCAGCTTCATGCACTTGTAAAGATTGTTGTAAAACCAAATGTTTTAAATCCCAAATTTTAATTGATCCAGTTGAATCACCTGAAACAAATTGATTGGATTTTGGTAAATATAATAAACACCAAATTAAACTTGGTTCACCTTTTGCTTTATCGATTCTTAATGTTTGAATTAATCGGCCATTAATATGTTCATTACTATCATTAATATTATCGTTTACGATTGAATTTCCATTTTCATTTTCATTTTCTATATTGTTATTGTATGCCCAACATCTGATCCTACCATCAGCACATCCACCTAAAATCATTTTATTTTCTATCCAACAAAGAGACAAAACTCTGTATTTTTGTCTTTGTAAAATTGATTCATGTTCGATGACACCTGGACCACCATCGATATTGACAACAACTACTGAACCATCATCACAACCTAGAGCAATTTTATCATGTTTTGAATTTATTGAAATTGACCAAATGATACCTGCATTACAATCATAGTTTTTTAACGGAATACCTGTTGATAGATCCCATTCAGTTAAAATTGTTGAACCACCAACTGAGAATAAACGAGGTGGTAATGAAGCATCATTATTTGACGACCAAACTAATCCTTCGACGGAATTTCCCTTTGACCCTGGAATTATAGTTTCCAGAACCCATTTCGAACGGGAATTATGTGGATTCCAAATTTCTATTGTACCATCACTCCTACCAACTGCTAGTCTAAAGTTTTTTGGAGTTATTTCATCCAAATTTGATTCATGAGTGAACGCACAACATGTTATAGATTCTGGTGTATAATCAAGAAACGAACAACGATGAATATCCATTTTATTTTTAAAAATCCCCTTGCTTATATCAAGTATAGGGATATAGTTTTACTTCTATAACCAAACCAAACCAAAAAAATTAAAACTTTTGAAAATTAGATATTCTTTTTCTGTTAAATGAAAAATTTATTTGAGGAAAAAAAATATTAAAAAATTGAAAAATTTCATTATATTTTATTGAGAGGCCAAATTGTAAAAAAGTGCAAAAAAAATTAATTGTTTAGAATTAATTCTAATGGGGTCAACTGGGAATTGAACCCAGGGCCTCTCGCACCCAAAGCGAGAATCATACCACTAGACCATTAACCCTACTTAAAATAAATTCTAAGCAATTAAAACTCCCTCCGTCCGGGATCGAACCAGAGACCTCAAGATGTCTTATATTTCTATTTTACTAGAAATCCTATTACAGTCTCGCGCTCTTCCAACTGAGCTACAGAGGGATTTGTGTTGACTTCATAACATCTAGATTTATTCAAATGTTTAACTATTTAAATTATTTAAAAAAAATACATATATTATTGAATTTTTTAAAATTTAACAGTTTACTAGTCCCTGAATATTACAAAAATTTACCATGACAATTTCATTTTTTTTTTGTCTATGAAGTTAAACAAAAGGGATAAATCTGCTAAATTCGATATCTCTTTACCAATCATAGAAAATGTTTTTTTTTGTCAAATTTGTTGAATGTTTTAACTAGCTAAACCAAACCATCAATCAATATATGTTACAATATATTATACAATTCAAATACACTCACAAGGTCCGAATACATTATCTATTCTATAATCCTTTAAAGCAATACAGTAGTAATGCGGATATTTTAAAGTATCCTCTAGTTTAAACGTTTATACAGAGGATTTTTCTGCATTGTAAATAACCCCACACAGATATCAAGAATGGATTGTTGCTGCTACAGATTTAAATTATCTTATCATATTTACAGAGTGTCTTTTGCTTCAAAAACACATCTTGACAGACTCCCCAGAAATAACCTTATGTACCTAGAAAATTTAACTATAAAATTTAACGTCTTTCAAGTTGAGATGATACCATTTTTCATGCGGTGTTACTTGAAATGGATGCACCGGAGGTGAAAATATTCCTTCTTTTCTATAATTGACGAATTGCTTTAATTGTTCGATTTTGGGGCAAACACAGAAATCATGTCAAAAGTTATTATAGTTACCGGTGCGTCTCGTGGTATGGGACAGACGATTGCACAAATATTACTTGAATCAAGCGAAGATGTCAAAGTTGTTCTAGTTGCAAGATCACAGGATAAACTACAAGAATATCTTGATTCTTTGTCAGATAAGGATCAGAAAAGAGTTCATTATGTTACAGGTGATTTGACAGATTCTACGACATTGAGCAGACTGGTGGATCAAACAATTGAAAAGTTTGGCAAAATCAATTCTGTTGTTTTTAATGCAGGTATTTTAGAACCAATATCTCATATCGATGAGCTTGATATGGGTCAAATGAGAAGATTGTTTGAGGTGAATTTCTTTTCAATTGTGGAATTGACCCAGAAAGTCATTCCGGAATTAAGAAGATCGGCAAAACAAGATGGTATACCATCTTCATGTGTTTATGTTTCTTCACTCGCAAGCAACGCTTTCATTGATGGCTGGTTGGCATACGGTGCAAGTAAGGCAGCATTGAACCATTTGGCCATGGATTTACACAATGAAGAAGAATTGATCAGATCAATCAGTATCGATCCAGGTATTGTTGATACAAGTATGCAAGTAAATATCAGAGAAAATCTAGGGGTTGGTATGAAGCCCGAGGCACATAAAATGTTCCTTGAATTCCATGAAAAAGGCAACCTGTTAAAGCCCCAAGTTCCTGGTGGTGTTTGTGCACTATTGGCCTTAAAAGGTATCCCTGAAGAAGTCAGTGGTAAATATTTAGAATACTGTGATAAGTCTCTAGACTCATTCCAGTATAAAAATTAAATGAAAATGTGTAGTACAAGCTATAGAAGTATATTTATTATAGTTCATAAATAATGCCACCCTTTAAGTCCTCAAATCGTAAAATAAGGTAAAATAAGATGTACAAATCAAGAGAAAGGAGCAAACAAAACACGAAATCGCTATTGAAAAGTCTTTTTCTTTTACATGTAGGACAATTTCTTGTTTATCAAGAGATCAAAATGAGCAAGACCATCATTGTAACAGGTGCATCACAGGGTTTAGGTAAGTGTATTGCTTTAAACATCTTAAAAAACTACACAAATACCAATGTTGTCCTAGTTGCAAGAAATGAAAAATTACTTACAGAATTTCACAATAGCTTGGAAGATAATGATAAATCACGAATTTGGACTGTTGTAGGCGATGTCACCGAAACGAGCACAGTCCAGCGTACGATTGATCAGACATTGACGAAATTTGGAGCTATTGACGGTGTCATTTTTAATGCTGGTATAATTGGGCCAGTAGGTCATTTAACTGAAGAAGATTATGATATTGAAGGCATGAAAAAATTGTTTGATGTTAACTATTTTAGTATTGTGTTGTTTCTAAAACAACTATTTTGCAAAGTTAATAATGATTTGAATATTATCTTTGTTTCATCCGGTGCAAGTACTAGAGGTATTGACGGATGGTTAGCATATGGCTCATCAAAGGCGGCAGTAAACCAATTATGTAAACAACTCCATGATGAAATGTACCCAAAAATTAAAACAGTTAGTATTGCACCTGGAGTAGTTGATACGGATATGCAGAAAATGATCAGAGAACAACTATTTGGCCAGATGGATGGGAAGACTCATGAAAAATTTATCAAGTTGCATCAAAATGGTGAATTACTAGATGGAATGGTTGTCGGGAAAGTGTACAGTCGCTTGATTGTCGAAGGCATTTTACCATCAGTTTGTGGAGAATACATCAGATGGAATGACCAAAGATTATAACAGAGTACATTCTATTTATCAGTATTATGCGAAGAAAGTTGAAAAAACAGGTTATGTAATTCACAACCTTGTTGGTTGTACAAGGATGGCCATCGTAAAATAGGTGGCTTGTTCAGAAAAATATATAAATTGAGCAAGAGTTTTTATCTGGCATTGCTGAATGAGATGTAAAAGCCTAGTTTATCAATCGTATAGTAAAATATGGAATCATACAAAGGATTAATCGAAGACAAATTGGATGCAATTTATTTAATTGAGGCCGTTCGTCAAGATATGATACCTGAAATTAAAGAAAGATTTTCCAAACACGAGAGAAACAAGTATATAAAGTCAGGTAATGTCTTTGTTTGGAATGAAAACAAATCCAGTATTAGAAGATGGACAGATGGTAAAAAATGGTCAGCATCTAGGGTAATGGGAAAGTTTTTAACTTATCAGGAAATGATTCCATCCAACTATCAAGTTCATAAACAAAGTCATTGCACCACGGCACCTATTGATTTGAAAAGCAATGGTTTGCTCAAAAAATGTTTCAGATATAAAATTGGTGAAGACGTTTATCATGTTGTAGGATACATGGATATCAAGAGGGTTGATTCTAAAATATGTCGTCCGTCTATGGATTTAAAGTTCCGGAGATTAAGTATTGACCAAGAGAAAACCACGGCATTTACTGATATCAGCAGCAATGTCTGCGAACTAAAACAACACAAAAGAGAATCTCTTCCAACACTACTTCCTTCTATGATACCAAGCACAAGGGAAAAAACAAACACCAAAATAGATTCAAGTAGAAATACAAATGGCAGAAGTAGAAGCAAAAGTATATAAACCTCTTTTGTTATTATCAACAAGTCAATAACATTAATTTGAATTGATGGGGTTTTATTAGCAAAACCTAAGAGGTCTCTTTTGTGCACTTACCTCTATTTCTTTTGCATTTCTTTAAACACACAGCAAGTAATTGATTTTTATCAATTCAACAAAATGATTTTGATGCTAATTTCAGGTAAATAAACTTTCATGGTTGGTGTCAACAAGAAATTTAAAAAGTAAAATTTAAAAATGATAACATAGTTCAAGGTTTTGAGAAAAGATGTTGGTTCAGCTTTTTTTCAATAAATACACCATGATTAATATATTAATATTAAAGCATCTTCACTTTTTAAGAGAGAATCCGAAATTCAACTAGCCGAAAATTTCATAATTGTGATTCTGACAACGTCTCTTTTATATGGATGTACTATGAAGGCCTTTTGATTTATTAACTTAGCAAGTTCACAGTTTCTCGGGGTTGTGCAAGATTTCTCTTCAAAGAGATAAAAAAAGATAACTTATCATTGTATTTCTCTAGCTTAAACGGCTACTCCAATTAAACACTGCCAAGAAACCGATACCACCTATCCTTTCATTTTTCACAACCAAAACCCTTGATATTGATTGATATATGTAGCTTATCTAAATATCATTTTTTAAATATTAAAATTTATTTATTATTAATTTTAAGCTCTATTAAAAGCCAACATAGAAAAATTACATTGAACAATAGTAACAACTAGACTTCAATATATAAAAACATTAATCAAATCGACTATTTGCAACTAATAAAATCAAATGTCAAATCGAATGATTGACAAACTCTTCACCAGTTAGCGTAGAGAGGAGTTTGATCATTAGAAGGCCTAGTTTTTCATTATTTAAGAAATATTTCTATAAAATTTATGTAAGTCTCCAACACAAACTACAACCAGATATAAACCTATTCTTGTTATAAGTTATCACCATAAGTACAGAGAGTAATTTCAGGTTACAAGTTAAAAAAATATCGACCTTGCTTCATTAAATTCTCGCTGCGGTCAACATGTTTTTACTACAACAGCAGCTCAAACTGGGTGCTTGTTGAATTGTTAAAACAATCCTGGCACCGGTCATCGAATATGGATTTTGTTTATGATGCCGATACGTTTGATACGGAGGGAACAAGCTACAACTATACCTCTACTGGTGTTTCGTTAAAGTTATCATCGTTATCTACGGCCGATTTTACAAAGAAACTTCAATCGCTTTCAATTCTTGATATTGGTCGAAAAAAGAAAGAAGAGCCGGGATCTAAAGTAAATGCACAAGTTTTAAAGAGAGCACAAGATTCAATTGATCTTGTTGACTCTTTAGGTTTAGATCATAATATTTTGAATGATTTTAATCATGAATTTCTTGATTCAAATTTTGATAGTAAAACATCGGTTGAAAAGTTATCGAAACTTTTAGAAACACCAGATTCTCATGAAAAATCATTGAAAAGTTCTCTTGGAATATTAGAATATAGAATGGAATCTGAATCCTTGATTGAGCTTGATGAAAAATATAAAAATCTAACGGATATTGGTCCGAAAGGTTCGTTTGAGCGTAAGAATTTAAGAGGCTTGATTGAAAATGACACCTTACACCAAAATTCAATCAAGTTAATGAAGTTTCAAAAAATTGTCAAATCAATAGAATCTATCCGCCCGACATTAGAAACGGTAACAAATATGTATGATCAACTATTGGAATCAATTAATCAATCAATTGATAATTCAAAAGATTTAAAATCTGAAATTTCTGAATTAGATAAACAAAAGAAAATAGTTGAATTAAAAAAGAGTTTGCTTGTTGCATTCAAATCTACATTTACAGTGACGCAATATGAAGAGCATTTGATCCGATTTGCCGACTTGAATGATCCCATAGTTGGAATTGAATTTTTCAATGCAATTGAAAAAATCAAAAAAATTCGAACTAATTGTGATGTTTTATTAGGTATGGAAAATGATAATTTAGGATCCAATATTATTAAACAAATGAACGATTTATTAATATCTGCAGAAGAACGTATTCATATGTATGTTCAAAATAATATTAATCATGTTTATTCTCATACAGTTACTAGAAATATAGATGTTAAAACATTTCAAAAATGTTTGGTTTATCTATATCAATACAATAGACCTGATTTCAATTCTTCAATGTTGGACATGATTGAAATTCGTAGTAGATCAATAGCCAACGAATTTATTAGCCAATTAAAAGGTTATACAGCTGAAGCTGAGAACAATCCTAAGGATCTTATTTTTAAAACACAACAGTCCAGATTATTTTTATCATCATATGATACCGTTAAATTTATATCTGATACATTAGCATATATTCATAGTCTATTAGTTAATGAGATAGAAAATGCACGTTCATTTTTTACTTTTGATTTTGTGACTGATGAGGAAACTGGGTTTAATACTTCAACATTAGAAGAAATGGTTAACAGTGTGGTTATTAATATTATTTCAGGTCTCAATAATCCACTAAAGGGTGCAGTCGAAAGTATCTTTCGTCAAGAAATCAAATTATCTACATTAGTTAACACATATGAATTATTGGAATTATATTTAACTATGTATATGAAATTGTTGCATGCTCAATCTAATGAAAAAATTGGATTATTAGATACAATCAACTATCTCAAAACTGAAAATCAGGATAGAGTATTTTATTTGATTAACTTAAAACTGAAAAATTTTGAATCATTAGAATCTAACGAAATCAATGACGATGTCGTTCCTGATTGGATCGTGGATTGGTGTGCTCTGATAGATGAATTGTTTGAACCTTACAACACAAACAAAAATCTAGACGATAATGATGAACATATAATTGGATTATCAGATACCAAATGGAATAAATTACTTGACTTACTGGTGGATAAACCATTGGATATAATAAAAACAACCAAAAATAACAAAAAGTTGAATAGCAGCAAAAAAGAAAAATTAATTTGGTGTTTAAATTGTGTTGATTACTTTTATGGTAAGTTAATTATTAATGAATTTTTAACCAATAAATCAACTGAATTGCTATCTGCTATAACTGAATATAAGAATGAATTAATTGATTTAGAATTTACTGGTTTATTGACAAATTCTGGGTTATTTGATGTTTTTAATTTGATTAATATGATTTTCAAATTAGATGATGAATTTTTTGATGTTTCCTTTTATCAGCCTATATTAGAAAATAAATTGTTCAATATAGATACTTTTGAAAAGGCAAATTCCAAGTTAGAATTTTTCTTAGCTAGTTATATTAATCAAAATGAATTAAATGGTTTAATGTCTCCAACTATTTTTAATGACGTATTTTTTGGTTCATCAATGAAGTTTATTGACTTTTATAAAAAATTATCATTAATTGTTGGCGAATATTTAAGAGATGCAGAAGAAAATCCGGTAAATGTTTTTCAATGGAACGCCATGACTATAGCTACTCTATTAGGCGTGGAAGAATATTATGAACAACATAATATGTAAATATATACTTATAGATATATAAAAACTATATACGAACAGGTTTTTCACCTCTACCATAACCTTTACTTTCGTAATAATCCATTGGGTAGAAATCTTCATTGAACTGTTTATCTTCACCCATTAAAACCATTGCTTCATAAGGTGTTAATAAAGGTTTGTCAAATGCATAACCCCAGTCTATACTTAATCTTGGGCAAGCAACTTGAACGAAAGCGTCTATATTATCAAACATTGCAACTTTTTGTGGGAAAATTTCACTTAAAATAATTTTAACAACTGTTTTACCCTGTAATTTCAATTTTTCTTCCAACTTTGCAACAGTTTTTGGATTACCTTGTCTTCCCAAAGCACCTAAAATTATACCAAATTTATTTGCAGATCTTGCAACATCTATTGCATTTTGACGTATTTTAACCATTTGCTTTTTATCATAACCTTCCCTTGTGAATTTTCTTGAATATGGATCATATCTAAAAGCCGGTATTTTTGGATTATGGATCATTGCAGATTCTAAGTGGAATCTACCATCACCAATATAAACCATGGCATCAAATTGTTCATGATCTAGATACGCACTAGTACACCCTAAAACTTCACCCTTTGACAGAGGTTTAATCTGTGGAGCATAACAATAAATTAATTTATCACCGGTCGAATCATCACCTAGTTTTGCTCTAACACTATGAATTGAAGGATTAAATTGAATAGTACCAAATACTGCCAATCTTGCACCATGGTTAAAATTTTTTCTAAGTGTATTAATCAAATGAGATTCATCAATAGCAATTGTAACAAAAACATATAAAACTTTAATTAACGTAATATCAATAGGAACAAGACAAGAGTGGGCATAATGAACAATGAAGTCACAATCCAAAGCTCTAGCGGTATAATCATCGATACAACATGCACCATAACTGACATCACCCATAATTAAGGTTTCACAGGAACAAAATTCTCCAAGAATATCTGCAATAATTGGAGCATAAATCAATAAACCTTCAGGCATCTGAAGACAAACTCTTTTTGCGTTTCTTTGCTTAATATTAAAGACAGTTTTATGAATTTCGAAATTATAGTTTGATGGCAGTAATTTAATTGCTTCATTAAGTTGTTCATCATTTAAAATTTCATCAGGTATCTGATTAATCAATCTTGAAATAACTCTTGATTTACGGGTACGCACAACAGCACTTGAATCTCCTCCTTCATCTACCGATTTTTTAACACCACCAAAACGACTTTTATTCACTTCACTCACTCCTCCTGACATTATAGAGATATATGCTTATTTTGACATAAGAAGTTAACAGTGGTGACATGAATTTGTAAAATAATTTTGCGACTGAAAATTTTTTGATCTTTTATCAAATAAAATATGTTCTATGAAGACATAAATAGCCAATACAATGCTAACACCACGTTTTGAACTCAACCAAGATGAAGAATTTGTTTATATAACTGTTTATATTGCAAATATTAGATTTTCAGCAGCTGCAATTGAAATGGTTGTTAATGAGAATGTTTTTGTATTTTCATTACCTCCATATTATCTTCGTTTAAGATTTCCAAAACCACTGATTGAAACAGAGGATGCAACTTCTCAGTTTGTTCCAAATGAAGAGTGTATTAAAATTAAAGTACCTAAGCTTAACAAAGGAGAATTTTTTCCAGATCTTGACCTTGGTGCTAAACTTTTAGCAAGATTAAATGAACCAACCGTTGAAGCAACTAAAACAAAGCCAGTCTCATTAATTGAAGAATTAGATATTGAAGGAAACACAGAAAATTTAAACTTCAGCAAATCCAATCGGTATGCTTCTATGGAACAAGAAGCGATGGATTACGATTGGGAGATCCCTCAAACATTACCAACTCCATTGACAGATTTAAAGGCTTCTGTCAAGTATGGCTTCAATAACCAATATTCTGACTATTTAGGACCATCACTTGCTAATGGTAACGATATCAACGAAATATCAGATCCGGATCATTTACAACCAGATGATAGAATTATGGAGAGATTGATCAGGGAAAATATTAAATTCGATATGGAATATTATGCAAATGACTATATCACAACGAAATATTTGGGAGAGGAAGGCGATCAAGGAATAACGTATGCATTGCAATTTTTATCACCGTATTCTAAAATCTTTAATGAAAGTAAATCAAAAAATGATATTAAGATTGAATTTTCTAAAGAAGAAAATGATCAAATGAATGGCTTACCAAGAAAATCATACTTAATTGATGATCCAAGGCCATTATACTATACAATATTATGTATCTTATTTTCTTACAGTTATGAATTAAGAACATTTGGGGGTGAAACTACAATAGAATCTGCATGGACAATTGGTAAATTAACTCCCCAAATTAGTTGCTTGGATTCACAATTAATTCAAAGTAATAATGAGACTGAAAAAAATATGATAAAAGTGATTATATTAACTATGACTCGTCGAGCATTATCATTTCCTTTATATAGACATTATGATTTGGCTGTTAAATCATGGATGGATGTTTACTGGATATTAAGATGCGGTAAAAGAGCAATTTTAAAGATTTTGCTAGCAGTAAGAGAATTATACAGAAAACATGATATCTATTATGTTTATTGTAAAATTTTATTTGATGATTTATGTGCCTGGGTATTGAGAGATGATGGATGCAACGATACTGTATTAAGAAATCTAGCCCATGCATTAAGAAAAGATATTGAATTATTAAAAAGGGAAGACGTTGTATTTGAGAAAATTATTAGAGATGAGTCAAAACCAATGGAAGAAGATGGGGAAGGTGAATTTGACTTTTTAAATTTAAATGAAGTTGAAGATTTAGCGGATGAAGCATATAAAGGAAGTATTTAAATTATTAATCTATATCGTCTTTTATATAGCCGCAGAAATAAAAGTTTAAAAGCGTTTCTAATTAATATGCGAATGATCCATTTAAGGAGTTTTAGGCTCATAGTCAAGAACTAGTGTTTGTGGACTTGTAAAATTAAAAGTTTTTGGGTTAGTTCCTGGTGATTCCACTGTAGCATTATTTGGTTGGAGATTGATTTCCAATTTTTCAGAAACTGAAGTCATTTCTTTCAGTGGAGAACCACCGTATGGCCTTTTTTGTAATGAATAATTTTTATTTTGATTTGATCCATTTATTAATTTATCAACATCAACATCATGGTTGTCTGTTGGAGATGCTTCAAAATCTGGTATAATTATTTCATTCTTTGTTTCCAGATTGTTTATTGAGGGATCAGAGGGACTAGTGTGAAAAACCATTTGCTTTGTTTCTGGAATTGAAACTGTTACAGGTAAAGATAACGTTCTTTGATGTCTTTTTCCATGGCGTAAATCCATGATATTAACTGAATTATTTTCTTTTGAATTTCTATTTAATAGAGAAATTGCATGTGCTCCAATTCTTGATGGTGATAATTGATGCTTGGGTGGTAATAAAGTTTTTTTTTTAGTAATAACATTTGGTGACAAAATTGTATTCCGATTACCTGCAGATCCCAAACCAAATTTAAAATTCTTCATTGAGTTTAGATTTTTTTGCCCAGTTGAAGAATAAGTTTGCTGTGTTTTAAAAGTTTTACGATTTACACTACTATTCAAATCTGATAAACTTGATATAGTTCGACTTTTATGATGAGTATTCTTACTAGGAGAAGGTGAAATTGGAGGAAGATGAGAATCTAAATCTTTAGGGTTAGATGGTTGATTATTAACTTGTATAGGATCTGAATTTTTAATAACTGAGACTGCATCAGAATTCTCAGTAAGTAAAGAAGAAATTAAATGACTTGGAAGCTCAGTTACCGCAGTCAATTTCATTATTTCAATAACTCTATTTAACTTTTCAATTTTATAATATTCTTGCTTAGTCTTTTCTTGATTGATTCTTAATTCTAGTGCTTTATTGAAAGAAGTTTCTGAATAAGGCCAAATTGAAAGATTGTTAACACCGAAAAGTGATTTAAATAGTTCATTTGTTGTTTGGTTCTGTGGATGAAGTTTTTGATGATTTGAATGAATTGGCGAATCCATCTGACATGGATTTTTAATAGGTTGACTATGTTTTTGAAATTGGATGTCATCTTGTTGAAATGGATATCCATTACTCAAATCACAAAACTGGGAATTTTTGTAGGAGGCCGAATAATTATCTTGCATTTCAAGGAACGAACGTTATTGTTGGCCAGACACAGGAAATGTTTACTATACAATTGATCTGTTGATTGGTTTTTTTTGGGTTATAGATGGAATGATTGAATGATTTAAAAATTAAACGATTGAAAAATTAAACGACTGAAAAATTAAAGGGTTGAAAAATTAAATGATTGAATATTGAATGATTAAATGATTGAATGATTGAATGATTTAATGATAGATGAATTGAACGATATTGAATATATGACCTTGATAATTTTAAAGAAAATCTAGAAAGACAAAATCTCCGCAAGAGAATAATCAACTACTAATTAATTAACTTAATTCGGAAAATTTAAAACAGAAAGCAAAAAACAAGTCTTTCAGAAGGAACCTATGTTTGTCCAACCCTAAACAACAATCTAAGATCTGTTGCTGTTCCAAAATTATAGATCCCCAAACGCAATCCAGCTGCAATAAAATGATGCACACTAGCGAAACGGACAATTCAAGCCTTAAATAAACCTCTTTCGTCTATCAGGAACATACAAATATTGTATTTTTGGCCATATCACCACTACCCACAACAATAAAGTTTCCGAAAAACAAAACAATGCAAAGCTTTTGCTGGCCAAGACAACACTAGCAATAACAGATCCCAAAACGGAATTGCCTGTTTGGGACACCGACGCGTCGTCAGGACGAAAAATCAGGAATCCATTTTTTACGTGTTTGAATTTGTAACTTTTGGCGTTTCCAGTTTTCATATAGGAGGGAAAAGAATAGATATTGCTCATCAAGTTAACCCAATGTCTATTGTTTCATTATTAGGTATTAAGGTTTTAAACAATCCTGCCAAGTTTACGGATCCGTACGAATTTGAAATCACTTTTGAGTGTTTGGAGCAATTAAAAGATGATTTGGAGTGGAAATTGACATACGTTGGATCATCAAGATCATTAGAACACGACCAAGAGCTTGATTCTCTCTTGGTTGGTCCAATTCCTGTTGGTATCAATAAATTTATTCTTACAGCAGATGCTCCATCCCCGGAATTGATTCCTGCATCTGAATTAGTAAGTGTTACGGTTATACTTTTGAGTTGTTCATATAAAGAAAGAGAGTTTGTCAGAGTTGGATATTATGTTAATAATGAATATGATTCAGAAGAATTACGAGAAAACCCTCCAGCCAAAGTTCAAGTTGATCATATTGTTAGAAATATTTTGGCTGAAAAACCAAGAGTCACCAGGTTTAATATTGCATGGGATAATGATGGTGAAGTTGACGAGTATCCACCAGAACAAGATGAGGGTGATGAAGATCTTCAAGAAGAAGAAATCATTGATATGGGTGCAGAAGATGAGTTGGAAGACGAAGAAGTTGAATTGGAAGAAGTTGAAAAGGGCGATGATGCTTCAAATTTAAGTACAGATATTGAATCTGCCAAGAGACAGAATACTATAAACGATGACGATATACCCGAAATCAAAAAGAGAAAAATAGAGGAAACAGAAGCTAAGCCTGAAGATGAAGAAGATTTGGATGAACTGGAGGCAGAAGATGAAGAAGAGCTAGACGATGAAGAAGAAGAAGAAGAAATCGAAGAAGATGAAGAAGTCGAAGAAGATGAAGATGAAGATGAAGAAGTTGCAGACGAAGAAGCAGAAGAAGAAGTAGGAGAGGAGGCAGAAGAAGAAGAAGAAGAAATAGATAAACCGCAAGACAATCAAATAGAAAAATCTGCTGCTGAAGAAACTTCTGTAGTAGAAAACAAAATCACTACAGAGCAAACATGAAAGGTTGGAAAAAATTGTACCGATCCCGAATTCTAAATGCTCTTTCTTTTTATACACATTTGTACTTTATAAAATATCTAATCTTCTGAAAAAATATTATGCTGTTTCATAGACTTGATTTATTACTTGAAATATATACGTTATTTCACTTTCATATTCTGGCTGCCACATATTATTGGCCAATAATAAACTCTTCATTTTATCTGGATGCCATCGAATTCTTTCTTGTTTCAACCTTTGCTTTTTCCCAATAAAATCTCTAATTGTATCTTCTTTGATTGCACTAAAGTTACCTTCAAACACAGGCATTGGTAGATATTCATACGCAGTACCAGATTCTATATTTTTCCACATCTGCACATACATTCTGTAAGAATAGCCAGGTGAAAGCCCCAGATTCAAATACTTTTCAGCTTCATCGTAAATTTCCTTCTTATCGGCACCACCATCTTCATATTTCGGCTGAGGTTCAGATTCAGATTCAGATCCAGATCCAGATTCAGAATCACATTCAGATTCAGATTCATGATCACTTTTTCTTTTCGGTATATCTGAATCTTCAAACGCTATAAATGTATACCCATTAATATCTGGTCCATATTCACATATTTGTTTTGGTCTTTTGCTGCGTATTTTGGCTGGTCTTTTCACCTTAGAGTAAATATTCTTGTTAACTGATATCTCTTCATCATCTATCAAATTAATATTGGCGCCATGATTTAGTTGCTCTTTTTTGCAAACCTTTCCTTTGAATTTTTTAAATACTAGTCTGTCATTTTTATGCATACTTTTATTCTTAACTCTACTCTTTTTTGAGTTTTCAGAGAGTATGGAATTAACTCCAGTGCCGTTAATAATAGACAAGTGTTTAGCATCCGAGTTTTTGCCCGGATGTTTTTGGGCTAATTTCTTTTGTTTTCGTTTTCTTGCAATAAAACGAGTTTGTTTAATCCATTCAAATTTATCAGATTCTTCTTTCGGATCATCTTCTTTGCTTTTTTCCATTGATTGATACACATAAATGGTGTTTAAAGGCGTTTGAATGTTGTGCATCTCTAAAATAAAACAATTACCGAGGCTGTGCACAACATGAATTTAATGAAAAATTTAATGATTTTTTTCTTTTGGATGGAATTTTTTTAGATTTGAAATGTATTCTTGTATCTAACTTTCAAAAGCAATATAGATAACATATCAATATGTTAAAATATGGAATAAATAGAAGAAATTTGCGGAATGTTTCAACTATTTTAAAGTTTGCTAGATATAATTCTTCTTTTTCTAATCCAAAATTCCAAATTGAAGATCCTGATACTTATTACGAATCAGAAAATACCGTATCTCCAAACCCAACACAGTTGCAATTTGCATATAGAGCAACAGGTGAATCCTTTGGTCAGCTTGTTCAAGAAGTTCATCATGATAGAAATCCATTACATAATTCAAGGGTTATTACACCTGAAGAAGCTCTTGAAGGAATAGATCCAAGATTCAGAGACACTCAAACAGGTGAATTATTAGAAGGTGCAAGCTCAAAGGATGCAAGATTAGATCCCGAAACCTTATGGGGACGTGTAAATCAATCACAGATCCACATACCTGAATCATTTTCAAATGTTATTAAAAATAATTTACTCTTCCAATACGAACCAAAAGAATTGAAAGAACATGTTGTTGATTGGTACACAAATATCAATTCAACAGGTTTAAGGGAACCATGTACCTCCGAACTTTCAGCAGATGTTTCAATTGCTGCATCTTTTGCTCAAGATTATGCTTCCTCTTATCAAGTTTTAGAGGAATTTGTCAAAAGAATTGGTAAGGAAAATGTTGAAGAAAATATAAAATCTGTATTGGATGTAGGAACAGGCCCAGCTGTAGGAATGCTTGCACTTAATGAAGTCATGGGTGAAGAATGGAATCCCGAAAAAAAAGATGCCGTTGTTTTTGGGGAATTTCATATGGCTAGAAGAGCAAAACTTTTGCTGAGTAGACAAGTTAATGAAAATTATGCCAGAGGTACAGATCAAGAATTTTACCAAGAAGAAGATGCAGAGTTAGAAAAAGCTGAAGAAGATTCAATTGATTTACATAATAATGAAGGGGGTGATATTGATGCACAAGAAGCTTATGTTGGTAAAGTTAAAACTAATAAATTGAAAGTCAAAACTGTCATTATGAATAAATTACGTTCAATGGAAACTAAATATGACCTTATAATAGTATCATATCAGTTGCTTAAATCATTAGAAAATTTTCCATTTGAAGTTGATTCCAGATTGGAAGCATATGTTAAACGTTTGAATCCTGGTGGTCATTTAGTTTTACTTGAAAGAGGTACTCCACTAGGTGCAGAGATAATAGCTAGATCAAGACAAGTTATTTTAAGACCTGAAAATTATGATGGCCAAGTTTCTAAATTTCCAAGACCTTTTAAAAGTTCAGCAAAGAAACTTTCCGCCAAGCAACAACTTAGATTATCAAGATTATCACCAGAAGAAAAAGCACTTGCAATAAAAGATATTGAGCCTGAATTACTTGAAAATTTTGATATTGTTGAAGATGAAGAAACTGCTGAAAAGTTAGACCATCTAGATGAGCAAATCGATTTATCTGTTGTTGCTCCATGTTCTCACCATGGTAAATGTCCATTACAATTTTTTGATCCTCAAGTTTATTTATACGGAAAGATAGGTAAGAAACTTAAGTTTTGTAGCTACACAGTTTCAGTCAAACGTCCTAGATATTTACTTGAATTGAAAAGAGGTAAAAAGTTGGCTACTAAATGGACCGCTCCAAATAGTGGTATTGGAATTGAAGGTGTATCTAAACCTGGTAAAGGTAGAGAAAATGGTAATGACTATGAAGTTGCAAGCTACTCTTACCTGATTGTAACCAGATCAAAAGAAGATCCTGAAGTTTTAGAAGAAGCAAGAAAGAAAGTTCTTGAGGAAGGTGTTATTCCAAGAGAAATTGGATACAGAGCCCAAAGCAGAGATGAGTATCCACGTATTCTTTCACAACCAATGAAAAAAAAGGGATTTGTTATAATGGATCTTTGTGCTCCTTCAGGCCATGTTGAAAAATGGCATATTTCCAAGTCTATTGGCAAACAGGATTACCACGATGCAAGAAAATCCAATGCTTGTGATTTATGGGCTCTGGGAAACAAATCTGCCCATCAATCCACCAAAGAAAATACCTTTTATTTTGAAAAGATCGAACAAAAGAAAGAGAATCTCAGAAAGAAGAAGAAGAAAGACGCTACTAGGCTCAAACGGAAGATTACACAAGATTACAAGGATGCATTAGAAGCTGATCCTGCTGATCTTGAAGGAAATTTGATAAAAATGTCCAAGATTGATTCTTACGAATTCCTTTCTAAGCCAAAAGAAGAAGAAAAAATGAAAGAAAAACGGAGATTCAAATACTGATTGCTTATACTTATACCCATCTTTTCTATTGTTTTTAAATCCCATCTTGTATATTTAACACACATGTATATAGTTCAACACATATCTGACCCAACATGACTGAGCCTCCTTTGTTTCTATTTTGCGAAGGCAATTTTAGGAAAATTGCCCCCTTTTTTTTTACAAAGTAATGATGAGCATTTCGTCCTTTAAAATATTATTGAAAATAAGTTTGCTTTCTTTTCTTTAGGACAACCAAAAAAAGACCCGGTGATATCGTAGCAGCATATACTTATTTGAGAATGGCTTCAGATTTCACCGTCCTGTATTGTATGAATTCTTCTCTCCTATTTTTTTTTGCTTTTGCTTTTGCTTTTGCTTTTGCTTTTGCTTTTGCTTTTGCTTTTGCTTTTGCTTTTGCTTTTGCTTTTGCTTTTGCTTTTGCTTTTGCTTTTGCTTTTGCTTT